>JAUNZO010003130.1:0-139972 GCA_031894775.1 Chloris gayana
GAAATAGTGCGATGCCTCTTGGCCCATCGCGGAAATAACTATGCTGAAAAGTTGAATTTTAAGCGTAGAGGCCCATCGCAAAAGAAAAAAAAACAAATGACACGTGAACTATAATGGGCTAGGGACAGCTGAGGACAGGATGAACAATTCAAGCGTAAGTAATAACCTGAACATATTTCCCGTGGTGAGTACGTACTGGTGTGTAAGCATTGACGTGCTGTCCCTGTCCTGAATTGCTGTGACGGTACGAGACAAACGCATTCCTGTCCCACAACAGAGTAGTGGCAGCGCCAACCGAGGAATGTTGACCGAAATGTATATAGAACTAGCATTAGGTGGCACACCGTGTAAACGAAGCTATAGATTAGCGAACTCATCAGAGCTAGTATAGCAGGTTTACAAGGAACAACCTGTTTATTTCGTCGTAATGGCCTGGCAAACGATACAACTACCAGCCCTTCTCAAAGTCGTTTTCTGTTTGATTAGACAGCCCGCAATATGGGTACGTGTTGTTCTCTGCCTACAAATCAATGGAAACTGTATGGTAATTCCAGGGACGCAAAACATTAATCCATTATTATAGTGTATACCTAGTATTTAGCTTCAGTCAGAAGCATCTGTATGCATGACTCCATAGCATTAGTTAGACCAACATCTGAAGTTTTGCAATTATCATGGAAGCATCTATGGTCATGGCATGAAAGTTCAAAGGAATGCATTTAATTTCTGATCAAATGACTGAATTTTCGCTGCATGGGACTACTACTGTTTCTGACAAAAAAAAGATTGTCTCTGTCAGCTAATATTGTGGTTTATGTAGCCGTGCATTGAGACAACCATTCTTGCTGATTAATTTTGAACATTGGGTTGGCAATTACAGGAGCAACCTAGCAAAGGATCGCACTAAACATGCCATACAAATCAAGTCATTCTCAGTCGATCTGGTTGTGCTGGTCGAGAATATATCTTGTCTTGGAACGAAATATCAAAGAACAGATAGGCACTGATTTGATCATAACCATATTTAAGTTGTATACGCACTATATATCTCGGCTTGACTCTCATTTAAATGTGATGGGAAATTGGAAGGTGCTGGGAAGCGATTATGTGCATGTCAACAGTTAATATACATTCGCGATGCATTTCTTGATCCCTTTTATTTTCATACAATGGAGGCTACCTCTTATCTATATATGCACCAATAATGTCATTTTCAGAAACATGTACTCGGATTTCGTTCGAGCAAATAATATATACTGCCAATCTTGCGTAAAAGCACAAGAAGTTAAATATTTGGTTTAATTTTCTAGAAGGACAGAAGAAAATGCATATAAGTTATATCCGGCATTAATTGATTATCAAAATCCTTGAATATGCAAGATGGAGGCACAGAGTCAACCTGGAGATATTGACAATGGTTACCATAAGCCAACACGGTCGGACGGTCCTGGTATAAATTCTTACAGCAATGTGAATATATATTGCTTACGATGACAATGGTCGTGAATTAATATGAGACTGTTTTTATCAAGTTCTGGATACTAATTTCAGACCAAAGAACAGGTAGGGACGTACTGGTCAGCACCTTGCATGTGGCATAATTAACGACTACAAGGAAGAATCACTGAAAATTACATGGTAATGCAAAGAAGAAGGACGAATAATGCTGAGTTTAGCTTCCTGTATGAAGATCACAATCGGTATGTACAAACTGAATGAAAAATAAAATAAAAAATCAAATAGCGACAAATCAATTGGATGCAGTTTCCGAGATTTATCCATCATTACTTGCTATATAAGGCAAGCTCAAACATCATTTAGCAGCTGCACGAGACTAAACCCAAACAGATTCTTCAGTTCAGGGTAGGACATTTCAGCATAGTGAGACAAATGGCAGGAGAATCAACGAACACTGCCAAGGGTGCAGCCTCTGTCAAAATATTATCCTGACATAATGCCTTTATCAAAATTATAAGCTCGGCTCAGTTTAACTTATTACCGCTTTTATATTTTATCTTGGAAACTTCTTACCGCCTTGCCTCAACTTAAATTTATATACACTATCTTTCTGATAAGCTATAAATGCAGGGCAATCTACTACCCATGTGCCCAGTTTGGGATATGGAGGATCGCAAGAACGTCCGGTGTACAGAGCTTCTCAGGCTCATGGGCAACAGACAACAGCATCCTCTGCTGGTTAGTACCTCATTTTTTGGCCGTTATAAAAAAAAGAGCTGCTTGCGCAACCGCAGCCAACATAGCACGTGCTCCGGGCTGTGAGCTAACAGACGTCCTTACTTTTCTATTCGTTTTGCATCTCTAGATTTATTTTATGTGCCAAATCACTTTTTGTGTGTTTGTATATATGTTCATTCTATTAGAGCTTTTCAGCCACCCCTTTTTGATAGTTCCTTTTAAACTGATTAGTTTCAGAAAGGAGAAGCCTGATTGAGACACGGACTTTAAAAATTGCCGCTATTTGGCTTTGATCCAAAAATTCCTCACCTGCATCTGTCCCGAGATAGTAGCAGCATGACCAATTGAGATGTCTAATTGACCCCAAGTTGTTTGGATTTGCCTTATACATGCTTTCAGGTCCAACATATAATGGTTTAGTCACTGCTACACCGTCGATGAACCCGAATGAACAGATACATAACATGTACCAGCCTCAGTACAATGTTCAAGCAGCTCAAAGTGAAAGCAACAATATATGTGATAAAGGTACATATATACTTATTGCTTTGAACAAGGTCATAGTTAATTCTTTTAAAACATATAGAGTTTTATTAACATTTCAAATATTGAGTCGAAAATTTGGGGAGAACACATTATGGATAGTTTTACATGGAAACTACTTTGTGAATATAATAGGTTTAGATAAGTTCGAATATGGGACACAGTGACCAGAATTATTCCGAACAATGTTCATTATGGAAACTGTCAATTATTTGCGAAGAGAAGCGGGTTTAACTGTTCACCTTCATCATATCATTTCTTGAACTTCCTTGTGAGATACTGATATCTCTTCATTTTTCACAGCTCGGGGTCTGTCTCACATGTCACGGGTCTAGGACAACCTTTGCACAATAGATGGATGATATGTCAAGTACTAATTACACGTGTGATTATTGTACAGTATATTGTGTCATAGTCACAGGGCACCAAAAGTATATGAATTGTTAGTTCTTATATGTGCAGTCGTTTATTTATTTTTATTTTTTTCATATGGGGATGATGCATTGGTTATGTGTACAGTCATATCCCTGACAATAATGTATACGCTCATATGATTATATGGATTGGAAAAAGGTCCTGTTTTTATAAAAAATTTGTAAGCGCCACATTTTCCATTATAAGCTTATTGTATGTTGCAAATAAATCAATTTTTTTTGTATGTGATGCATTGTGTGCTAGGAAAACAGGCTTTGATCTTCAGCACGTGCCCCGTTGTCGTTTTCTGTGGACTAACTAACTAAACCTCGGCCACCAAACGATTTTTGTTTTGGGGTGATATATTGCGATGTCGGTTCACATTAGCATAATACATTGCTGAGAGGAACGAGGATTCGTTGTAATCAATCATGCATTAAACCTTCTGCATCGTAATGATTAGCAGCTACCGATGAGTGTGCGTTTTTTTTCCTTCCAGATAGCGCGCTATATGGAATATTGACCCAGACCAAATTCCGAAAGCTGCAAGGATAGGATCAGAGCACACATCGGTATCAGCTGAACTCGCTTGATCACCAACTTAAACTAGGATCATCTTCAAAAGGCAAAAGCAAAAAGTACGTAGGCTAATTTAATGCAAAGCCTTTCTCAAGGCTCACCTCTTTGGTAAAGAAGTACCAAAGTGTAGAGTCCCATAGCAATTTCCAAGTCTTTGTTAAATGATCCTCATATTAGCTTTTTAACTTTTGTTGAGGACTTCAGGCTGTGCACCGAAGATTTGGAGATCCATTGACATTTGAATATATCTAGTGTGGATGCCAAGAAAAATAAGCTCAGACATAGAACTGGAGTCTAGCTAGTTCTTTTTCCTATGTCCTTTTCTGTTTTCACTCCAAGAAAAATTGTCTTTGGTGATAGGGTGAGTGGATGACTGCTCAGGCGAAGCTAAGTATCGACTTTGAGCACTTCTGGCTTGCGACCTTCATCGACGACGTTTTTGTGATTTTAGCAATGCGATGTCTAGCTCGTTTATTCGTTTGTTGTGGTGTGTCTTCCTTTTCATTGTGATGTGTATATTTCTGTAGGAGTTTTCTAGTCCAAAATAATGACCATTATTTTTCATGAAGTAATGGCCATTAGTTAGAGGGTATTTTAGTAATTTCACTAAAAATTAATATTTTTTATTCATTCAAATTTGTGCTAAAAATACACTAAAGTTTGACTACAATAATGATGACGACGATAAAGGTTTGTAATAAATATTTTGATTGTATATTCACATAAAGATTGACTAACTTATTAATTATGATGAATTTTTGTATTATAAATATATTATTTTGACAATATTACCCTTACTAATGGTCATTAATTGTTAATTTCTAAAATTTAATCTACACCGTTGGATCCAACTAATGACCATTAGTTGTGTAAAAATAATGGCCATTATTTTGACCAGAAAACTCCTCTATTTCTGAGCCTTAGTGCTCTTTGTGTAATCTTGGCTGTGTACACCCTCTTGGAGGGTGTATAGGTGTTTGACCCCATATCTAAAAAAAGGCAGTGTAGAGGAAATACACTAGTAAGTTCACAGAACAATAACAGTTTCTAAGCTTTAGTGGCAGTTATATATATGCTATATGGCAGCTCTCATTCACGAATGTTAATTGTTTATGTACTTGTTATTTTCTTTTAGTAGATTGGAGACTATTTTATATTTGGACGATGCTCACTTTATTCAAGTCTATGTACCTTGATCTCCATACTGTCCCAGGAATCGTTGAATGCAGGTTTGGCGGATACTACAGATCAAGACCAGCCCCGTCACCTCATTCAGTTGTTCAGAGAAACTACCTGTTTTCCTCTTCCCTGGCAAATGTAACTTCAACAATGAAATCCAAACCATATAATGACGCTGAAGTATTAATTTTGAGTTGAAACTTGAAGCTGATCAAATGACATGCCGTGTCATCGAAGCAATATATAACCCAGCTTTGATTTGGCAGGCGCCGGGGGGGGTTCTTCCGTATCATTTCCCAGACTGCAGATGATGTACCAACGACTATGCGTGGCAATTTGGTTGGCCTAATTCACTGGAAGGATGGACGAAAATACATGGTGATCTCCTGCATTACTTACACAAGTAAAACTGAAGATAGGCAGACACATATTTAATGGAATCTGACTAATAACCTTTTTACTGCACAAAAGAAGGAAAACACTACGATACTCTACGGCCTCCAAATAAATTTAAAATAATTATTCGAATTGGCTGCAAATAGTTGGTACATATTGTTTGCAAGCCACGGATGAAGATGCCTCACACAGTGACTTTATCATTTTTTAACAAATTTTGATAAAGCATGCAGCAGTAGTTAACAACTCATCAATTAAAGAACACTGCACGAATCTCATAAGCTACACCTATATGTACAATCCTAGATAAATATGATTATTAAGTTTCATTGACATGGATTCATCTTGTAAGGAAATAGTGTTCCTTAATTATGTTACATGGACTACTGTCACGGAAAATCAGTAAGGAAATATATAGTTCAACGGCAGCATAAACAATGTTTTGTCATTAATTCCAGGAGGTACTTATTTCAAAAACATACTAAACTGTGGTTACAACATGCTAATTTTGTCATTAATTCCAGGAGGTACATATTTCAAAAACATACTAAACTGTGGTTTCAACACGCTAACGGCGGTTGATGACCAACTTAAATAAATGCATAACTCGTCCAATCATTCATGACGTACTCACTTGGGTTCAACATGCACTAGAAAGTTCCTTCTTGCTGGTTTAGGGATGATGGCCAGCTCACAACCAAGTGCAATGGAACGCTCGATAAGACTTTCACAAGGATAACTACACATCAATATAACTATAGATTTTGATTATATTTACAAAATAATCCTTAATAAAAGTAGATTTTTAGCTATTCCATGAAATTTCCATACTTGTACCAGCCTAGCGTTATAAATACATGAATGCCACAGTTAGGCATTTAGCACAACCTCTTTCCCAGAACTAAACACAGACAAGCGCAAAATATCACCCACTCCAGGCTCCAAAGCAATGTTCAAGCTCAAGGCATCGAAAAAGGATGCTGCTTCCAAGGGTAAACCATGACCCAACTAGCTATTACTCCGATACTGGTTCTTGATTGTCTTTTTTAACGCATGCATGGGAAATGCAGGAAACCATCCTTCCGTGCCCAGCACAGGGGACCAGGATCCTCTCAAGTGGCACCTTGCGAGGAGTACACAGCTCGTCAGGAAGGCAATCCAGGTTGGTACCTAGGCTTGGGCCATTAATAATAAAACCTGTTTTTTATATAATAAATAATGTGAAACCTGTTGTGTTGAGAAACAGAACTCCTTGCAGTGGTGCCAGAGCTAAATCTAAGGAACTATCAAACGTTCTACGTGCATGTGCATGAAAGTGCATCGGTTGCGTTTCCATTCCTTTAGCACCTTTCTTGTGCCTACTTCACTTTTCTGTGTGCCGGGAGTCTGGAGATTTAGCTGCTCGCTTTTTGGTCCCCCTTTATGGCTTTATTCTTTTCGAAAGTACCAGAGATGCTTCTTTTTGGCATCGTCCATGAAAAAGACACGAATCCAGAATTTCTATTTCTGCTCCCATTAGGAACCCGGGGTCTCTAGGTAATGCGATTATTGCTCCCGCGAGGCCATAATCCTTAGTAGGTTACATCAAATTCTCAGGGGATTTTCTGGGCTCCTCTGGCGAACGGCGGTGTTGAGCTCTTGCCCTGTTCCTCTTGTTCCAAATTAAATTCCGGCCTTCTCCATGGGTCGGATTGTGTAGGTCAACGTTGCTCTGTCCCCTTGCGCGTCGAGATGGTCGGAGGCGGTAGATCCATGGAGGTCGGAGAGAGGTAGCTGAGATGTTCTGTTCGGCGCGCATCGAACTCCGGCAGTATGACCCCAACAGAGGATGCTGCGCCGAACTCCGGCACCACTCCATCCCACCTACGGAGATGGGTAGCAGGCGACATGGATTCATGGACGACGGAGAAAGAAGCCCACCGTGCCATCTGCTGCAGTACTACGAGCTCCATCGCGTCGAGCTAGGAAGGAGAGCAGGAGACGGCGATCTTGAGATTGGGCAGGGAGATGTGATGAGGGGGAGTTGACGGTCCAACAGCACATAGGACTAAATAAGCTCTACCTAACGTGTTTTTTTCGTTAATATATTTCTCACACCAACGTCTTCTTGTGGAGACGTTTTCTAACAAGCGTGACATGACCACATGGCTCTCTGATTACGAATACAGATGCTCAAGCTAAAGGGCCGGTGATTGGAGTACCCGACACGGGGCATGCTTCGGTGAGACTAAACAACCAAAACCGGCCGCACAAAACTTCTTCAAGAAACGCACCTGCAAAAGGTACGTTCATCCGTGTAAATATAGTTACTCAAATTCCAGTTGTTCATCCTCTCAAGTACTTGGCGGATTAACACATTTTTTGACCGAACGCGGATTAACACATTGAGGATAACAATATTTATTTTATCAGGTAAAGGTACAATTCTTGGTTGATGGGTCCACTGCTCGATGGAGAAAGCCATGCCTGGATAAAGAATTCCCCTGATCTGTCTGTTTATATTACTACCTAGTATGATGTTACTTGCAATATGTAAATAGGGATACAGAAGTGGTCATATACTAGCAAAGTCACAAGGCAGAAGAATATGACACCTTTATTATGTTATTAAACAGATGGAGTGTATAATAGTATGTACATAGAAATTTGCAGATGATTTTGTACAGTGGTGTGCTTTCGTAAAAATACTTATATATATATATATTGATGAAATTTGAATCAAACGTAAGTGTTAAATTCCTTTTTCTTTTCTAATGAATTATCCAAAATTCTTTCAAATGACAAATAAGTATGACAGTGATTGTCCCTTTTTATGTAGTAAATTAAAGGAGAAATGTAATATATCAAACATAACCAGTATAGGGATTGAATAATATTGCCGGTGTCTTCCATTTGATGGTGCCTGCTTTTGATGATGCTCAAATATAGACTTGTGGGATTTGATAATGAAGTAATCCGCTCCTGTAATCCCATTTCTCCCCTACAATTGACTTGATTCTCTTTTTAATATAAGGTTCTCCTAGAGTCTTATATACATATATAAGTATATAGTATATTGAAGCAAATGAAAACATGCATCAGGTAATCCAACGCATTAAGAAAACAACTTCATCCATAGACTCATGAATTCTGAGCGGCAGCAAGTAGGCAGTGAGGCATTTCTTCTACAAAAGGAAATCATGACAAATTCCGTAGACCCATTATGCATTTGTGTAGCCATCACGCTACTGAGAAGGAATATTTTACAAACCCATCAATACTTTATCTTTGTAGTCACAAAACTACCGAGCATAGTAATTGTTTCACAGGTCACCGTTACTTTTAGTTATTGTCTCACAAACCGCAATTTTGTGACTTATAATGTATTTTATATAAATGGCGCATATATCATCTATAAAGCTCGAAATTATAGACCACGTGCACTTACCAATTCACATGTGGGTCCATGAGTATTGGATATAGTCCAAAGTTATAAATGGTCATTTTGTGAAAGAATAAGACGAAGTATTGGTTCAATCACAATATTTGGTGGTTTTGTGACTGTAGAACCTAAATATTGGTGGATTTGTGGAATAAACTTTATTCGTGGCTCCAGCTGCCATGTATACACAGCAGAGAACCCCTAACCGAACGCGGAGCGTCTTAATACATCCACAGCCACAGAAGTACGTGGAAATTTAAGCCCTAAAACAATGTACGTGGAAATCTACCTTGTGATAATGTTCAGCCTGTTCAAAACACGGTCATTCAAATTAATGGCATCACAAGTACCTGAAGTCATGGGCTCAAAATTTCCGTCCGTATAGATCCAAATTAATGGGTCGTCAATGAAAAGAAGCATGCAGAGCGTGCGACCTTCCAGCGCATCTCGAGGAAAAGTACGGCAAAAGCGCATCATGGGATATTCTGCATGCTATCGTTAGGTTAGTTGCACTTGTTCGTCGTTCGTCGCCTGTCTGTCCTATACAGTTCACACACGCACCCCGTGTACTACCGACATGCAGAAGCCAGACAACTGCTTCACTACTACTTGCAGCTAAAATGCATAATCGGTATTCAAGTGGAAATTTTGCTTCATATTATCGAAATTGCAGAAGTATCATAATGCCAGGTTTAAAATATTCTTACCACAGAGATGGATACACTAACTATTCTCTGAATGAAAACAAGATTGACGCAAGATGTTAATTTAAAAGTCTACGAAGATGTTAGTATAGTAAACTCCAGCATTTACTTTGTCATTTCCTTACCAGTTCTTGTATTACGGAAAGTAATTATCATTCTATAAATCCGTTTTCAATAATTGAACAGTGTAGCAAGCCAAGCAACGATCCTCAAATTCCTAAGTAATGTCACACGCGTAAGGTACTGCATCAGCCATCTGTTCAATGAACTTTATTTTTCGATTGAACTAAACTACATTGACTATTCTGCCATGCGTTTAATGGGAAGGTTCTTCGCCTGTTAGGAGCCGCCTAACTAACCGACTGGCAGATAAATTATAGCTAGGTGACAAAATAGCGCTTTCCTGGCTAATGACTGCCGTGTGTAAGTGATCTTAGAAAAGCGAGTAAGGACTTCATCTCTGGCACTTTTACTTCTTTGAGTAAATTTCGCAACAGTTTTTTTATCAAACTAACACAAAACTACAGGTGTAAGAGATCATTTCACATAACTACAAATTTTGTACTCATATTTCATAGACCTACAGATTTAACCACTAGAACATGATAACCTCCAAACAATAAACCTGCAGTTTCGTGAAAAAACATGATAACCTCCAAACATTAAATGTGTAGTTTTTTTGTGAAATCATCTAACCTTAAACGTGTAGTTTCATGAAAAAAACTACCTTTAAAATATATTGTTTTGTGAAATGATCTATAAAACATGTAGTTTTGCAAAAAAAAACTATTTTTTTAGAGTAAGTCACACGGTTTTAGTTAGACCGAGCGTCTCACAGATCATTGTTGGTCTGCTATATTGCTCGTTTCAGCAACAGAAAACAGAAATTTCCTGAGAATGACGACTACTCAAGTCTGCAACTAAAATGAAGGAAGCCAGCTGCCGCCCTCTGAGCTATCCCCTTCCAAATTGAAGCCTTGACTTGATACGCCATGTATTGTATCCAAGTGACTTCTCGAAGAAAAGAAATATGAGTTATATAAAAAAAATAATAACCTTATGTCTCATGTCTATTCACAATCTGCACAAGAATGAGATCTCTTATTTGTATGTAGTATCAAAATCAACAAACGACCCCAAATATGTAGTAGGATTGTTCTTTGTAAAGCATGTAAGAGACAAAACCCCTGCCTTACTTAGTATCCTCCATTACAGAAATTATTCATCACTCAACTTGAGCAGCACATGCCACCGAAAAAAAAACATATGAAAGGAAAGGTAATGTCGAGTCTTAATCTCGACACTAGAACTACCTAGTCCCTCTCGAGCGTGAAATTCGATAGTGCAACACACAAGAACACGAGATTTTAGACAGGTTCAAGTCCCTCGAATTGAGAGTAATACCCTACGTCATGTATGTTATATATTGCTCTTAGCAAATTGCTAATTGCGAATTGTCGAGAGAGTTTTCGAAGAGTCCCTTCTCCGCCTTATATATCCGAGGAGATTACATGGATTACATAATCGGAAGCTCTATCTCTAAGCTCTCCTTATTGATTCAGAGTCCTAACAAGCCAATACTACTTCTTTACTTGCCAATCAAGCCATACCATGTCGTTCTTCACGTCCGTCTTGCTTCCATACCGGCATATGGAAACTTATATTATTCTATACCGGTCGGGCACCACTCGTGGATCCTCTCCACCAGTCTTATCTTCATTGACACGCTACCATGTCTCTCATTATTCATTCTTTTGACAATTGTATACCCATAACGTAAGTCCACGACAGGTACACTCTTGTTTCTCATTTCCTAAGCGATTACTGTCACTACTAGAATAACCCACTATAGCGACGGATGCCCATTTGACCATAGTGGCGGTCTCTTGAGGTGTCCGCCGCTAAGTGGTCTAACGAGTGTGGTGTCTGCGACTAGGCGTGGAAAATAGTCATGGACACCACCGGCCGGTGGCTAACGTGGCAAGGGCCCGCGGCTAACTTATGGAGTTGCATATACTCCATCCCCTAAAATTATCTATGAAGATAATAAAGCTTGTATTGCACAAATACAATCAGGATACATAAAGTCGAATAGGGCAAAGCAAGTGTTACTAAATTCTTCCACACGCATGATTGTAAAAGAAGGAAGAGATTTGGTTACACATGTCCGAACTTGTGGCAATCTCGCTGATATGTTCACAAAGGCATTACCAGCTTGCACTTTTGAAAAGTGTTGGCCTGGTATTGACAAACTTAGAGAAGTGCTTGGAACAGGGGAGAACTTCTCTAAGTACATCACATTCACGAATTAAAGAATTATTTCGAAGATAATTTATATCGGTCATGCAAATCGATAAGCATTAATCACGAAGATTAAAGCATTGTACTCTTTTTCGCTTATGAGTTTTTTATATGAAGTTTTCTAATTAAGGTTTTTGATGAGGCAATGCGTGCAATATAAGAAGTGGTAATATGTGATATTTACTCCATTTTTTCACTAGTTTTTCAGGAGTTTTTACGAGACATATTTATCATGATAAAGAGCCCAAGAGGAGAGGAGTGTTGTAAAACATTTATTGGGCCAGACTCACCTTCTAGAAGAAGGCTTCCTGGCCCATGCGAGCTTCTCATCAAATCTAGGCCCAACACGAGGTAAGGTTCCACTCTTATAAATTGTTGAGGTGACGTGCCTGTTGTAATACGAAAATACGGAGTAATCAAGAATTTTGTCCCCTCTATTCTGTGTGTTTTTACTACTTTGGTTACGTCGTGATCTACATATCTTTGATCCGCCGATATTACAACAATTATTTCCTAATTGGTTTGAGCAAGTAGGTTACTGTGAACGCAAGGAAGAAAATTGAATATGCTACGTCCAAGGTGTGTACGTGAAGAAGTCTAAGAGAATTCGTATATGGACCAAGACGTGGAAGGCTACGAAGACAATTAAAGAGAAAAAGAATCACATTACGTGAGGATGTGCACTTTCTAGATAAAGGATTCCTTTTCTAGTGATAGAATTGTTTAAGATTAAGCATAATATTTTGTACGTAGCTTCAAGGCCAAGTTTGCTCCTCCCTATAAATATAAAGGGATAGTAGCAATTGTAACATCTCTCAATCAAATAAACACTTCGGCGCATCGCCTCCCTTCATGACAGATTTATGTCTTTTCTTCGCTAACAGATCAGGACTTAAGTTCTAGACGAGGAGAACATGCGGATTTGTCTGGTAAGTGCGCTATGTTCTAGCAGTTTGATTAGTCCTATTAGAACTGACGTAATCTGTTAGTTATCCGGTAGTTTAGATCGATTCTAAGTTACTATCTCGAATATCAGCTAAGTATGATTGTTTAGATCTGGTCCGATCCTTTGTCGAGATAGTTGACCTGTCCTATTTTGATACTTAGTTGATGCTAGAGCTGTAACTTGTTTAGATCTAGTTATTCGAGTCACGGTTAAGGTGTCTAGTCGATTAGATCTGCTCTTAGCGACTGGGTAGTCAGTTTGACTTGTCCTGTCCATTTCGTCTAGTTGACGTGTCCTCGGCGAAACATTTGCTAAGAATTAGATTTAATTTTGTAAGTATCTGGCATTGCTTCTGCCAATTATGTTCTATACGTGCTAACTAGTGTAATACAATTGACTTGTCCCCTGTTACTTTTACTCTTGCTTAGTTGACTTGTCCTATGTGAGGGATAATTAAGTAGAATATGGGATATGATTTGCATTAGTGATTTAATCGTTCTATCGGGGTGTTTAGCCTATAGTTTACCATGATATCAGGCTTCACATGTTATTATCTCATTATAGGTGATACCACTTGTTCGAGTCTTGCATCGGCTATTGGATCTCTATATTGTAAATTGTATTTGGCTGATTAATCACTGTGTCGTATCGGCCCAGCACTGTGATTCTATTAATTGTGGCCGGTGTGATATCATTGTAATATATCTTGTCGGTTGCGAGATCAAACTGACCGGCACGCCATGCAACTCAAGAAGCCATTGGTCCTGCTTGGAGTTAAGCGAGATCTCCCGGATCGTGTGTGTGTGCTTGACGGGAACGTCAAATTTTTTCGTCAACAATTACTATGCCACCAATTTTTTTGGATAATTACAAAAACCACTCCATATGCTACATTGAGTTTGAGATGCCCACCCATAAGTCTTTATTGCAAATCCACACTATCACATGCTTAATTGATTTCATGTGGTCTGGCTGATATAAGTTAAAAAGGGTTTAAAACTTTATAAGTTTTTTAATTATTGTTTTCTTTAGAACTATTTTTCATTGATTTATAATCATCTTGTGTTCATGAATAAATTCTTCCACATCTCAAGCTCTTGGAGCACTGTCTAACATATAATTTACTTATTTTTTCTCAAAATCTTTAAAAGTATGAAAACATTATACGAGTGGAAATGAGGGGATTGATACCCACCATCAACTACTCTAAATTTTGCAGGATTGATACACACCGTCAACGACTTTAAATGAGTGGAAATGGACTGAATCAATTAAACATATGTGAGTTGAGGTGGTTTTTTAATGAAATCTAGTGGGTGGCTGTGGGTGGGTATTTGCAGAAAAAAATATCTTATGGATCGGAATCTCAAACTTAACTTATGGGGGTGGTTTTTGCAATTATCCATATTTTTCTTCTAATTGATCAGGCACTGCAGTACACTCTAATGGTGAAACCACAGGAGCACCTACACACTTCAATTTGGAGCACATGATATATTCTAAGCATTTATTCTGATATAGTAATAGATGTACTTTTGCAAAGTTATTTCTAGATATGTTTTCTTGTGTTTTTTAAATACATAAATTACAGAGAATTGTTCCCATCTGTCTATGTAAAAAAAACTGGAGACATGAAATTGACTTATTGCTGTCAGAAGGCAAGCTTTTGAACTTTTTCAGAATCGGCCATCTTTAGTTACCCGGCACCAAGAAAATTCATAAATCATGAATACCTCCATGGTGAGATAGAATTGTAAATGGAAATATATAACTATGTTTTATAAATAAAGATGATAACTTATACTTTGATCTTGTATATGAGAAACTGGATACCAGGGTGGAATTATTAAGAAGTCATTTGTATAAAAAATGTGGTTTGGTTCTCTTAAAATTATAGAAAATACTTATTTTCGATCCTAGGATTTGTTTATTTATGGACGGAGGGATACTACTTTATATGTATCCTATTTCCGGAATGGTAGAGCTATAAAGAGCTGGTAGTTATGTAGAAGTGATTTATAAAGCAAAATAAATGTATGCCTCAGCCGCCGGTAGTAGTACCGAATGTTAGTTTGCATGCTGCCTGACAGGTTCTGTAGTTCGGCACCTGTTCCTCGGTATAAATAGGTGTCCAAGGCAAGCAAGCAGAACATCCATATCCTTTCTTCTTCCAGGAAGAGCAGCCTTTACCTCAGAGGGCAGAAGAGGCAACATGGGCAAGTACTCTGCCACAATGTGTGGCATGCTCGTTGCTGCTCTGTGCCTGGCCTCCAGCATGGCGCAAGCACAGGTTCTTTTCCAGGTGAAGTAGCTAACAGTAAGTTGATCTGAGGTTATTGTAGCTGCCTTTCTAGTAATAATAACTCGTGCTTCGTCACTCGGTTCACTCACGCAGGGCTTCAACTGGGAGTCATGGAGGAAACAAGGCGGCTGGTACAAGTCCCTGATGTCTCAGGTGGACGACATCGCCAGCACCGGCGCCACCCATGTGTGGCTCCCACCCCCATCACACTCCGTCTCCGAGCAGGGCTACATGCCCGGGCGGCTCTACGACCTGGGCGCGTCAAGGTACGGCTCCGAGTCGGAGCTCAAGTCCCTGGTCCAGGCGTTCCACGGCAAGCACATCCAGTGCATCGCCGACATCGTCATCAACCACCGGTGCGCCGACAAGAAGGACGACCGGGGCATCTACTGCGTCTTCGAGGGCGGCACGTCGGACGGCCGCCTGGACTGGGGCCCCGACATGATCTGCAGCGACGACACGCAGTACTCCAACGGGCGCGGCAACCGGGACACCGGCGCGGGTTTCGCCGCCGCGCCGGACATCGACCACCTCAACTCGCGCGTGCAGCGCGAGCTCTCCGACTGGCTCAACTGGCTCAAAACAGAGGTCGGGTTCGACGGCTGGCGCCTCGACTTCGCCAAGGGCTACTCGGCGCCCATGGCCAAGATCTACGTCGACAACACGAGCCCGAGCTTCGTGGTCGCCGAGATCTGGAGCTCCCTCAACTACGGCGGGGACGGCAAGCCGTCGAACAACCAGGACGGAGGCCGGCAGGAGCTGGTGAACTGGGTGCAGGGCGTGGGCGGGCCGGCCACGGCGTTCGATTTCCCGACCAAGGGCCTGCTCCAGGCAGCGGTGCAGGGCGAGCTGTGGAGGATGCGAGATGGAAATGGCAAGGCGCCCGGGCTTCTTGGGTGGCTGCCGGAGAAGGCCGTCACGTTCGTGGATAACCATGATACGGGGTCCACGCAGCACATGTGGCCGTTCCCGTCGGACAAGGTCATGCAGGGCTACGCCTACATCCTGACGCATCCAGGCATCCCCTGCATCGTAAGTTTATTTTCCTTTTCCCTCCAACATTTGAATCTGTACGTTTTCGTTTTCCCTCCAACATTCTGTTTCTTCCTTCAAAACGCAGTTCTACGACCACGTGTTCGACTGGAACCTGAAGCGTGAGATCACCGCGCTGGCTGATGCCCGATCACGAAACGGGATCCACCCGGGGAGCAAGCTGGAGATCCTGAAGGCGGACGGTGACATTTACATTGCCAAGATCGACGACAAGGTGATCACGAAGCTCGGGCCGAGAATGGACCTCAGTAACCTGGTTCCCTCAGACTTCCGCGTGGTGGCTAGTGGCAACGACTACTGCGTTTGGGAGAAGACAGGCCACTAGTCGCCGTTTGCACACTTATCTATATATATAGAAATAATAACAAAGGGTTGTTGCCCGCGATCCATTATTTATTATGCAACATATCTGTTTTGCTTTACACCGTACGTGCAGGAGTTTTAGAAATTTGTAAGACGAGATTCCTGCAGAAATGTAGGAGACTCCAAAGAATAATTCAGAATTAGAGAGTTGCAAACTTCGAAAAGATTTGCAACTAGTCTTAACAATAATTATGAAAATAATATAATGCCACATGTGCAACCTCCACTCACGGAAGCTCTATGTTTGCCGAGTATATTAATTTTCAGAACTCGGCAAACAAGTTCTTTCTCGAGTGTCAAATAAAATACACTCGGCAAAAATTCTTTGTCGAGTGCCAAAAACAGAAGACTCGGCAAACAAGAGGGCGTGCCGAGTGTTTTTTATGGCACTCGGCAAACATAAGGGTTCGTCGAGTATTTTTGACAATTTTTGTAGAGTCCGCAAGAATCTAATTTTTGGCACGTGGATCAAGGCCCTCCGATGGATCAGACTTCCGTTCAGTACGGAGCTTTTCTTCTATAGCCCTCCACTCCCTATCTTTTTCTTGTATCCGTCGGGGCCCAAGTGTGGCTTGTACTTATTTTTCTTGTTCAGCTCTAACATCTTTGCACTAAGGTACTTGGCAGATCCAGTTGTCTTCTGCTGAACAAATAGTTCCTACTCCTGTGGACCTATTTGTCCATAATCGTTAAAAGGTGTTATGCCACGTTTGACATAATGGCAGTCAAGCCTGGACCTCCATTCTCGAAAGATACGTGACATTGCCGTCAATGTTGCCTTCTTGGCTTTCTAGAGGTCCGTTGGTGGGAAAAGGATGTGTGATCTAACGACATTCCATATTTCCTCTTTACGCTCCTGAGGCACCACCTTCCAATTGTACCAAGTGATTTTGCATTTCTCCCTGACCACTACACCACAATGGTTCCGCCATTTTGCATTACACCTTTCAGTTCAACAGGCTCCCAATCGACGGGGTCCAGGGCTGTTACTTCATTGGTGCCCTCAGCCTTGTTCACAAAGCATTTACCCCGCGCTTGCGCTTTTTGGGGACTCATGGTGACAGGGGAAAACTCGAGGGTTGGCCCGATGTTCACAGCAGTAGGTACAAAGGAGGATAACTAGCTGAAAATCAGTAGGGATAAATAGCTTTATACCTGACAAAGGTTGGAGATGTGTAAAGCAATGTGAGAGAGGCACCGAATCCTTGAACTCGACTTGATCTCACGAACTTAGAACACAATCCGGGTAGCTTTAGACCTGGCCAAGGTTGGATGCGACCAAGCGACGGGGAGAGAGGCACCAAAACCTTGTGGACTTTGACTCGATCTCCAAACGACCGCAGAACCACAGCAGGGACTAATCCACACAAAACAATGCAGCCAAACTGGAAATCGTAGAGCACGAATTAGGGGGTCCAGAGGAACCTTCACATATACCGGTGAATCGGTCTCTCACAAGTTGATGTAGAGCTCGCAAAAAATTTGGAGCAAGTCACTCAACTCTTGGTTGGAATACCATATGGTGGATTTCTTAATCTATAATAGTCCGAGTTTGGCTTTGACACACACTACACCATGGCACACTTTTGCCGGCACTTTCTATAGTTGGCGAAAGCAGCATTTAGTCACTAGGAAACTGTCGGCAAAGGCTACGCCGACAGTTACGAAACAGTCGCGCTATAAGCCGTCGGGAAAGGCTACGCCGACAGTTAAATGAATTGCCGACAGATCATTTGTTGCCTATAGAGTTGCCCTTTGCCGACAGTCATCAGCTAGGCCGACAGTTAATATTTTCGCCGACAGTTAACATCTGCCGACGGTTAGTACTTTTCCCGACATTTTTTGTGTGACCCAAACCATTTTTGCAGCTTGCCTGGTAGACACATGCCCGGACAAAGAAACTGTCGGCAAAAAATAATAAGCAGTTTCCAACAATAGTAATTAGTAACATTTTTTGCACAGACCAGAATTAGCAGACAATCAGACATAATTATCAAATACAACACTTGCACATCACAGAATTTATGTATAGTTCCCAATCTCCATATATTTGCTCATAATTAGTCACAAGCATACATATAGAGAAATGTAGCTAGATAAGTTATGACCAAAGTTTCTCAAAATATACATTTAGTGGTCATAACATGAACTTCTAGGCTAACTATATTTGTAACAGCACAAATGTATCCAAAAGCAGTGAATTGTGCCACAAACGTTTAGTAGTACAAAACACTTGAACTCCACTAGCTAGTATAGAGATTCAACACTTTGAAGTACTTCTAACAATCCATATGTGCTGCACAAAAGCTTCCAGTCAAGTCTTCTCACAAAAACCACTTTGATAGCCAAACAAGTACCTAACACGAAACAGGAAAAAACATAATTAAAAGGTGATCAATTCTTTGATGAAATTTAGCAATCACATATGACTGAAATTAGCACACACATATGACTGAAATTCAGTACCTAAATTTTAATGTTTGGACTATCTCATGGAATTCTTATCATTCTTAATCTGCAATAGATATGTTATGATTAATTAGTGTATGTTAGGCCATGAAATCAATCGGAATGTAAAGATAGGTCAGATCATTACTCTATCACATGGCCAAGCAATGCATCTCCCATGCGCTTCCCCAAGAGATGTGACCTTTCCATATGGACGAGGTAGCATAGCATCTCTTGCAAACACATGATTCACAAGCACTTCATAATACTGAATACCAAGACGCGTACCTCCCACAACAGCATTTGGGTTTGTTGTTTGGATAGTTGCCAAAGCCACAGGGGTATCATAGGGTCTCACAACACTGAATAATATAACATCTCTGCCATTCTAAAACATAAAAGATATTTGAGAATAGCTGGCATACATGGCATGGCATACATGACAGTAAAAATTTGCTTCATCAATGGTTCAACAATTACCTGCTCATCTGGTTGCTGCTGCTCCAACTGGACCACTCGCCTATTCCCAAACATGTTTTCATAATCACCCAAGTGCTCGTCTTCCATGTCATCCCCCGCATATGATCCAGCATCATTTTCATGACCAACTACTTCATCATTTGTGTGACTTGGTCTGATCCTTGAATTCTAAGGCAAATCACAACCATTGATCAGTTATTGCATACAAATAAATGAAAAGGAGAAAAAGGTGAAAAATTAACACCTGGTTATCATTGTTAGATCCATGTGGAGTGCTATTGGTATTTAGAACCTGCTGGAGCAATTTATCCATTTGTTGCTGCATGCTATCTAGGCGACTTTCCAGAAGTTCAACTTTCTTATCAGCTTGACGACGAGCTTCAATTTCCATCTGAAGCTTTGTTGATGGGTATCTTTTAGCCCCGGGCATTTCCAAGTCAGCTGGAGTTGGCCCCAAGCCTACAACACGAACATATCCATTCTTCTCTGGTCCACAGACATGAAAAAAACATCCCCTTCCTGGATACTCTTGTCTTCCCAATCAGGATTGTCTCTAACAGCTTCTTTAAGTGCATTCTGAACCAGATGTTAGGATTATAAAATAATATGACATGAACACTAATATGGCAAACAAAACAGCGTGTAATATCAACTTACAATTGTTGTTGCAGATCCTTTTTGAGGCAAACCCGTCTTATGTGTATGTGATCTGATAAACACCTCATGTCTATGTGGGGGACGCCCAAGCTCCTCACGCTAAATCAAACACTTTCACGTAGTTAAAAAAATATTACAGTAATAACACTTTCACGCTAAATCAAACTCTGCACGTACCATTTCATAGTCAAGGCGTGCATGACTCTTACTACCTGTTGTATGGTTTTGGGTCACCTTTGCACGGTTCGCTTTAGCCCTCAATGTACGAGCCTATCACCAAGTGTTCAATTGTTATAACTAACATGTTACAGAATATATCAAGGGGATACTTTGTAGCTTACAGTTGCTTCAGGAGACCTCCAGTGATCAATTAGCCACTTCCAATCACCCTCATGGACTCTTTCATCACATAGAGCAAGAAGTTCTTCTTCGTCCATGTCATCCCTATACTTCTTCAAAAATCAGATTTCAATTCTGCCTTAAACTCTTTCCATTTGTTACCTGCTGTCTTCATAAACCAATTGAAAACACCTCTGTCTAACTCCCAGTAGAGCTGTACAACACACATATAACTAGTTAGCTCTCAACTATTGAATTGTAGTGGATAGATTTGAAATAAATCTCAGTACCAGTGCATCTGTCCACAACTTGTACTTCTCTCGAGCACCAACCTTCCTCCAATCATTATGAGCCAGTGGGAAACCTTTTGTTCTCACAAGCGCTCCAACAAAGTTGGAAAACTCGGTGCTTGATTTTCCACAGGGCTGACCACGTTCATTGAATACCACTTGAAGTTTAGGCATATTCTGTCTTGCAAATATTTCAGCCTTCCTAGTAGGCCCTCTAACTTTCTTCTTTTCCTGTACATGTAAAACTGAAATACAAAAACCATATATGTTCAATAACAGCAGAGAGGAGAACAAGTAGATAATGAGCTGTTACTTGGTGCTAGATTCCAGCAGCAATATATACTGAAATACCTTGATTCTGCTGTTGCTCAAGCCTTGTAATTTCAGTTTCTCCATTTTCAACATGTGCAGCACTAACCCTGGAGCTTGATCGCAAGTTACGTGTGGTGGCAGCTTCACTTCCCTCAACATAAGTTGGATCAGTGCCCTACATGCATGCACAGGATTCATTGTAAAAAAAAAAAAAACACTAATATCAGTACAAGTACGCACAAACAGCAGGTATGTATACACCACCTTCCTTTTCTTTGCTCGCTGTGATGAGTTAAGTTCTTGTGCAGTAGCTCGAATATTTAACTCAGCCATCCTCATCTCATTTCTCAGGATGTTAGCATTCCTCTGCTTTTCATATTCAGTTGCCTCTGCAGCCTTTCTTTTTCCTCCGACATCCACCATCATTCCTCCTGAAAATGATCACAAAGTAATCAGTGAATGATAAGTTATAGGCAGAAAAGTAAAACATGATCAGAAACACTAAAGAGATAAAATTATTGACAAAATGGCATTAAAATCTTAAAATTATTCACACTTACTTCCTCTTTTTTTCATTAACAATGACTCCATCTATATCTGTCCTTATATGGACACCACTAAGAAAAACATTGAGATCAACATTCATATGCAGATCAGGCTTCCAATGACGTGCTGCATGCTCATATTGTCCATTTTCATTGTCTACTGCAGCCATATCATAAAGGTGATGTGGTTTCGGTTGCACAACATCACACCAGTCTTTATGAACAGGATCATTGACATAGTAAACTTGTGTGGCTTGTGATGCTAAAATAAAAGGTTCATCTAATAATCTTTCTCCAGTGTTGAATAAATGCTTCACATTAACAGATGTGATCCCAAACTGATCAGTTTTGACCCATCTTCCTTGTGTCCGATTATCAATCCAATCACACTTAAACAACACTATATTTCCTTTATTGCGATAATTCAGCTCAATGATTTCTTTAATAATACCATAGTAAGTCCTATTTTGCACTACAGGGTCCACATTTCCATTCGCAAAGCAAGAGGTCTGAGCTACTAGAGCCACTCCACTACTTTGAGTTGGCCTGCCCTCATCATAAGAAAATGTATGAAAATTGAATCCATTTATGCTATAGCTACTATACATTGTAGCAACCATGAAAGGCTCATTGGCCAAAATCTGTATTTCTTCCGAGACTTCTGCACCATTTTCAACCAACCCTTCCACCTGTAAATACAGAATATTATGGTAATTGACACTATATTCGCATCTAAAAACAGGTTGTAGCACAACTAGTTACTTTTGTACTGACTTACATGCTTCCTAAACCACTCATGAAACATTTCATGATGAATATGGTTGATTTGTCGTTGATTTCGATGACCAATTGAGGACAAGTACTCGATATGCTTGCTGCAAATGTTTGTTAACTTCAGTTCTTTTTGTAACACAAGTGATAAGAAGAGAAATGTATAAGTAAAATTGTGTTACAAGCTTACTTTAGATATGGTTCAATTTTGTCATAGTTGGACAAAACATATCTATGAGCTTGAAGCCAAGTTTTATAGTCTAAGGATATGGTGCACTTGCCACTCAAAGCTCGCCCATTGCTTCGAAAGAATGGAGTGGTATTACAAGAATCATCCTGAACCGGTTCGCCATTTCTTAATTGTCTAGTAAACCTAGTCTCACAACCATGTAAAAATTGCGAACAGAAGGTAAGACTCTCATCAAATTTATGACCCTCACAAATCGATCCCTCCGGATGACTTTTTGTGCGAACATAGCCTTTGCACCTCATTAAGAACCTATGAAGGAATACATATAGTCAATTAATCTTACTCAACATGTTTGTTAAAAGAATTTCAGGGCTATCATGCAATACCTCTCAATTGGCCACATGCTACGGTATTGCACAGGACCAGCAATTCTTGCTTGAGAAGGAAGGTGGACCATTAGATGCACCATCATATCAAAAAAGCCGGTGGAAATACAGTCTCGAGAATACATAGTGTTTCAGCTATTTCAGCCTCTAGTTTTTCCATATCACTAACACGAATTGTTGGTGAGTACATCTGCTTGAAGAAATTGCTCACGCGAATCAGTGCAGCACTTGTTTGTGTAGGCAATATATTTCTAACAGCAACTGGAAGTAAATCTTGTAGCAAAATGTGGTTGTCATGGCTTTTTTGTCCGATTATCTTCTTCTCATTAACTTGCACATGACGGCTTAAATCAGATGCATAACCCTCTGGAAATTTCACTCCCTTCAATATTTGGCAGAACAACTTTTTCTCATCAGGACTCATTGTATATAGGGCTGCAGGTAAATAAAACCTATCATCTACTTTAATGGGATGAAGATTATTCCTAATGCCAAATTTCTGCATATCCAAGCGAGCATTTAAATTATCTTTTGACTTGTTCTCAACATCCAGAAGTGTGTTAATAATGAAATCACATACATTATTTCCAATGTGCATGATATCAAAGTTGTGCTGCAACATCAAGTATTTCCAATATGGCAATTTAAACCAAATAGATTGTCTTTTTCGTCCAATTTGTGGTGCCTCTTTATCCTTATGTGGCTGCTTGACAGGCTTTTTAGTAGTTGGATCCTTCCCAAAAGTCCATTTCATATTTTCTGTCAGCTTAAAAATTTCTTCTCCGGTAAGTGGTATAGGTGCAGGTCTATGCTCCATATTGCCATCAAATGAATCTGAATTGAACCTAAAGATGTGATCAGCGTCCAAGAACCTACGATGGCACATGTAGACGTACTTTCCTCCCTTTTTGAGCTGTACAGGACATATATTTGAGTGGCACTCAGGACAAGCAACCTTGCCCGAGACAGCACATGAAAGCAAATGCCCTAAACCAGGAAGATCAGATATAGTGCACAATATGGCAGCACGCAATTGGAAGCACTCGTCCTTTGAAGCATCATATGTCCTTACACCATCCACAAACATGTCTATCATATCATTTACCAGCGGCTCAAGATAGACATCCATATCACTACCGGCTGAATGGCGGCCAGGAATTAACATTGAAAGGATGAAATTTGTCTGCTTCATACATTTCCAAGGTGGAAGGTTATATGGAATTAAAATGACAGGCCAGATGCTATAGTTTGAACTCATAGTTCTGTACGGATTAAATCCGTCGCTAGCCACGGCAAGCCTAAGATTGCGAGTATCCGAGGCAAATAAGTCTTTATATTTGCAATCAAAATCCTTCCAAAAAGTAGCATCGGCAGGATGCCTAAGCAAACCATCCTTCGTGCGTCCTTCATCATGCCACCTTGTGTCAGCTGCTGTTTTGGAGGACATAAAATACCTTTGCAGCCTTTTCTTTATTGGAAAATAACGAAGCACTTTCCTAGGAACTCTATGCACACGTTTCCCATTAGGACTTGTCTTTTCTGATTTCCATCTTGAAGTGTTACATGTTGGACAGAAATTTAAATGTTCATGATTTTTCCAAAACAGACAGCAATCATTTTCACATGCGTGAATATTGATATACCCGAGACCAAGGCATTTTACTGTATTTTTGGCTGCATTGAAATTTTTTGGAAGTGATGATCCTTCAGGCAAAACATCCTTAAGTAACTCTAGTAACATGTCAAAGCTTTTATTGCTCCACCCCCAAGGAATTTAATATGCAGCAATCTAACCATGAAACGTAGCTTTGAGAAGTTCCTACAACCAGGGTAGAGTTCTTTACCAGCATCATCTAACAGTTTGAAAAATGATTCCATATCTCCATTGTCTTGCCTCTCATTTACTTCTAAATCACCCATCTCATCTAAACCCCCGCTAGGTCTCGAAGTAAATCAGAAATATCATCCTCTTCATTTGATTCCTCCACTTGTACACTATCAAAGTGTTCGCTATTTGGGAATTGACTGCAACTTGGCTCCCCGTGATTCACCCATGATGAGTAGCCTCGTGTAAAACCATCACATATCAAGTGCACACGTACATCTTCACTAACTTTCCAAAATGAATTCTTACATATCTTACAAGGACACAATATCTTATTTCCTTTAGCTGAGTTACTAAAAGCAAATTCTAAAAAGTTGTCCACTCCTTTCATATACTCATCAGTTTGCCTACATGTAATTAATTGCAAGATATTAGACCAAACACTAACATGTCCCTTACATCTAATATTTGGTTACCAGTTTATTGTACCTAGGTAGGTTCATCCAACTCTTGTCCATAATGCTCCTTTAACCAAAACAATGTCAAATACCAGAATATATGAAACAGATGTAAACACCTACATATCAACCACAACCACAATATTAGGAAGACACACATTTACACCACAAACGAGAGTTGTTGAGATTGCACATTCAATGAAGATGACAATTTCATAGCACATGTCACACATAATTAAATTTCACCCCAAAGAACAGTATTCATGGTTGGGTAGAATTAGAAGCAATCATACCAGTAACCACTCAAGTGGGGTTGATGCAAGAAGCAAACACCTCTAATCACGTTGATGTAGCCCGAACCTTGAACCATAATAGAGGAAAAAAATGCATCAATTTGTCTGTCATTAACAACTTATATGTATGAAGTAATGTGATGCAATGTCAAGCATACAATAAAGTAATTCTAAATGAAGCAAGCAGTCCTTACTTGCAGCCTAGAATCTCCAAAGAAATATATCCAGAGGAGAGGCCAATCCAGTCCTTCAATCCATCACGTTCTTGTTGTCTCTGAAATTACCAAAGCCACCAAATAAAAATCTAATCAATCAAGCAAATCGATTTGTATCGTCTCTGAACTAATGTGTAGCAAGGGAAGAGTGGCAGAGATAGGTGCAGCGGGTTGACCTTCGTGGAGGAGCAGTGGGAAAGGCAATTCGTTCGACTGGCGCTGCAGGAAAAGTTGGGAGGTGGAGGAGGAGCAGGTGGCCTGGAGGACGAGCAGGCGGCTTGGAGGTGGTGGCGGAAGGGGCTGGAGGAGGAGCAGGTGCTGCAGGCTGCGCCGGGGGCCGGAGGAGGAGTAGGCGGCGCCGGCGGCTGGGGAGGCGGACCAGGGGGCGGCTGGAGGCGGCTGGAGGCGGCGCCGGCAGCTGGAGGCAGCGCCGGCGGCTGGGCAGGCAGAACAGGGGGCGGGTGGTGGAGGCGGATCTGCAGGGGCCGACGAGCTCGGATGGGGAGGCGGACCCAGGGGGCAGCTTCACCGGTGGCTGGAGGCGGACCTGCAGGGGCAGCGCAGCTTCAGGTGCAGGCGGCCGGCGAGTGGAGGCGCAGGTGGCGGCGGCTGGAAAAGTGCTACGGTGAGGAAAGTGGAAACAGACTTGTGCTAGGGTGAGGAAATAAACTTGTGCCACATTTTGGGCCTTTGGCGCGCTAGGTCTGATTTCTTTCCCGCGGCAGCCCGCCACTCACCGCCAAAATTTTTCACTGGTCCAGTAACTCGCATCGCCGACAGTTACATTGTCACTCCGAATTATCTGCCGACACATAACTAGTTGTGGAATCAATGCCGACATTTTATCGGTTGCGTCGAGCAACGCCGACAGATAACATGTTGGGGAACGAAGCTTTTGCCTACAGTTCGTTCGAAGGTAAAACTTTACTCCTTTCCCTACAGTTTATTAGACAGTAAAAAGTCGTTTTTGCCAACTGTTCAACGTGGGGAAAAGTGTGTCATGGTGTGGAGACAACTGGTATTTATACTAGGAACACCCTAGCTAGCTATGTTATCCGTTTACACCTCATGAGGTATGTCTTGGCAAGCCATGGATACTGTAGCTTGTGTGGCCAAGGCTCGACGGACACATCATCGAGGAACCTAGCATATAAAGAATAATTAAAGTTTAGTAATTTGCTGATAAGTGAGACTAGGGAAATTTCACAAAAAGAATCACATTTGACATGATACCTCTTCGCAAGCACGTGATCGGGGTCCTGATCAATACCCCGAGGAGGGGGAGGATGAGGATCCCTTGCTTCTTCCCATTCCCCACTTGATGAGGAGTATCATGGTTCGGATCCACAAGATCCTCTTGTGTGTACTGGATCGGGGTGCAGGGTGCTGGCATCCGGATTGTGGGTATGTCCCTTGTAATGCCATCTTATCCGCCACTATAGGATTTGATACCTTTAGGGCAAGAATCAATGAGTTACAAATAGAGGAAAGGAGATAGGAATGGAGTACAACAGAAAAATAGAAGAAATAGTGATAATTAATTTATAGAATCAAATAATTTATACTATATATATGCATGGCATTAGAATTGGTATAGCATCAAAATCATACGAGTACAAGAGGTAGATGAAGAGGATTGACATACAATGTAGAACACTTTCAAAAGAAAGGCAGGTGCACATTATGCGATGCATACCGCAAATTACATGACCTCGAGGTAAATAGGTCGGGATACTTGGGTATCCACCAGAAAATCAATTATAATGTGTCATACATATCACAAAGATGATCTGGTAGATACCCAAGCATCCGACCATGTCTACCCAAGGTCGGATGAGTTGTAGTGTGTCTTGCATTTTTTTTGTACCCACCTTCCTATTGAAAGACACCCTACATTCTATATTGATCTCCCCATCTACCCCTTATCCTATATATATATATGTGTGTTATCAAAAGTCGTTATCTGCCAGAAAATTAGGATATTTTTCAAGACCTCATTGAAGATATGAAGAAATAGAGGAAATGGGGAAGTAGAGAGAAAAGGAGAAAAAAGAGGAAAGATAGGAGAAAAGAGGAGGAAATAGAGGAAAGGGGAGAACTAGAGAGAAAAGAAGAAAAAACATGAAAGAGAGGAGAAAATAGAGGGAGAGATTAAAAAAAATTATTTTAGAAAAGTGGTCTAGCCATGACAATAGAGGGACAAGAGAATAATGAGGGATATAGCTTACGATAGTTCAGTGCACATAATAACACTAAATTCATTGATTTATTTTAGGGGACGGATTTATGCTAGGGATGTAATTGCCTAGACTGTCATTGCACCGCACAGTCCATTCACATTCACCCACTGTACAATCCATTGACATTCACCCACATTTAGCAAAACCGAAAAGAATTCAGAGCTAGAAATTCCTGAACATTAGCAATTTCAAAGCATGAATTTTAGAACAATAGCAATTTCTAAACATTAGCAATTTCAGGGCATGAATTCCAGAACAATACCAATTTCAGAGCATGAATTTTTGGCATGAATTTCATAGCAATTTCAGAGGATAAGGCCTCACAAAGCCATTCCGATATCAACATTAGCAATCACCATTTCGACATCAACATTAGCAATTAGCAATTTTAGAGCAATTTCATCTCATGTTCCTGCTAGCACGCGTACGAGGGAGGGCCACACCGACGAGGAGGGCGAGTCTTGTAACACCCCGAAACTTCAAATTTTGGCTTGTGCATAAATTTCACTAAATTTTAAAACTTTTCAACCTATGTTTGAACATTTTTCTAACATTATTTGTATTGCTATAATTTTATGTAAGAAAAAGGAGTGCGTTATCATTTTATGTGAGCAAAAGAGCTGTTTTCAAAATATATAAAGTTGATTTATGAAAATAGTTTCTAAATACTTGTGGCTCATTAAAAGACTGTATTTTAATAATAGTCAACTTTGTTTAAAGTATTTTTATTTTTGAAAGTGTTTTTTTCAATAAGTAAACAGAGTTTGATTAGCTTCAAATAATTTGATTTAGAAATCAATTAATTTCATACTATTTTTTATATAATTCAAACTAAATATAAGTTAGATTAAATAATTATATATTGTTTGAATGCATTCATGCTGGTATTTTGCATTGGATCTTTGTTGTGTGGAAAATGTATTAAAAATTCGTGTAGAAATCGTTTTGCTTTAGCTTTGCTTTCGGAAATAGAAAATAAAAAAAAGGAGTCCAATATTTCTTTCGGATGAAATCGAGTCTGAAGCCCACTTGTTTTTTTTTTCCAACGCCACCCCGACCCTTTTGCACTCAGCCGGATGCTCACGCAGCCCAGTCAGCCCTTTCGAGTCGTCATTTTCGTCGTGAGGGACGAGGACTCCACGCCGGTATGCCGTGGCCGTCAAGTCCTAATCGAACAGCCCCTTGGTGTGCGCGCCCGATCATGAGACACTATAAAACCGAACCCCGGCCGCCCCTCAAACCTAGCAAACCTGAAGCCGCAGCCTCTCGTGCCCTAGGTGGCTTGTTGCAGCAAAAGGCATGCTGCCGCCACCCATTGGAGGCGTAGCGGTCGAGCTTGTCGGGTTGACATCAGGGAGCTGCTTTCAAGCCTCCGAGTAGCCGTGAAGAAGCCCCCAGAGAAGCCTTCGTCGCCGTAGACACCTTGCTGCAGTTAGGTGAGTTCTCGGTTCTCTCCTCTCTCTTCCAGAATGAGTGCGATGAGTTCTCGTTCACGAACAAACACAGGCCATGCGACACTGCATGTATCACCAGCTCCAAAACTCTTTGCCCTGCCCTTCTTGAAGTTATTAGGTCGTACGATTAGCAATAATTAAATCTGATCCACTGTTTTACAAGAAAATAAATTTGGACTTCTCTGTTTTATAAAATAAAATATAGACAATGTTTCCAGAATAAAATTTATTAAAATTAATTAAATAAAATTAATTAAATTTTTTTCGGAGACATGGATGTGAGCCCCACGCCACGGCTGCCTTCCGGATGAGATAGATGCTACGCCTCCACCGTTCCTTGTTGTACATGGCCGTCAAGCCATCTCGGCGTTGTGCAATACCCGTGGTGAGCTCTTTATATCCTCCCCTCTTACAGAGCAAACGCGTTGAGAACCCGCACACCATAGTCCGGGATCGAGCGAGGTCCGGCCGTTCGCCACCGTTTAGTGTCGCCGGCGCTGACCCAAACCAGTTGCTCTTGAGACTTTGCATAAAAGCCCTTCGCGTTAATGTTGATTTGTTAAGAGCCCTCCATTTTAACAAAAATAACCCTATCCTTCCCTGTTTTATGGTAACAATATAAAATTCATGTTTTCATAATAGAATAAATTATTTTCTATTTATTTTGTAAAATAAAGTATTTAATTCTATGAAATTAATTAATCCTTTACTTGGTTCTATTTCTTAAAATATTTGATTTATTTTTCAAAACAGGTTATTTTACAATTAGAACTCTAACCTTTCTAGTTTTCAAAGGATAATGTAAAACATATGCTTTAGTATCTAAAATAAAATTCTTTCATGTTTATTTTGCGAAATAAATTATTCATTTCAGCTCTCTTTATTTGAAAATTACTTGGTTCTATTTCTTAAAATATTTGATTTATTTTTCGAAACAGGTTATTTTACAATTAGAACTCTAACCTTTCTAGTTTTCAAAGGATAATGTAAACCATATGCTTTAGTATCTAAAATAAAATTCTTTCATGTTTATTTTGCGAAACAAATTATTCATTTCAGCTCTCTTTATTTAAAAATTACTTGGTTCTATTTCTTAAAATATTTGATTTATTTTTCGAAACAGGTTATTTTACAATTAGAACTCTAACCTTTCTAGTTTTCAAAGGATAATGCAAAACATATGCTTTAGTATCTAAAATGAAATTCTTTCATGTTTATTTTGTGAAATAAATTATTCATTTCAGCCCTCTTTATTTAAAAATGAAATAATTTTTTATTTTCTTTCGGTTTCATAATAATAATAATTGATTAATTATGGAAAAAGGTTATTTTCGGCATTTCAAACCCTATATCTTCAAATGCTCATAACTTTTTGCTCGTAACTCCGATTAAGCCGATTCTTGCACTCACGCGATTGTAGCAACGTGTACCATTTATTAGTATTGTTTTCATAGTCATTAGGTACTGTTTGGTGTACTGTTTCTTAGTTTGCTTGTATGCTTGTTTCTTGTATGTTTTGAATCGGTGTGACGTTAAATAGAAGAACGTACCTTTCGAAGACCTCAAGAGCAAGACTTGAAGACATGAGCAGCAGCAAAGGGAAACAGGCAAGTGTCCTTGATGCACATTGCGCCTACTTCTTACTATCTGAATTTACTTTTCATGCATTGCAATTGAATTTGAATCATATTGTGTCATATCCTGTTCCATACTATTTCCTTGTCGCCTTGGTTTTGGTGTAGTGTTATAGTATGGGTACGTCACTCGCTAGTTGCTATTAATGGGGTTCAACTTGAACTAAATACTAATTGTCCACTTGAACATAATGATCAATTAACTGGTGATGCTTTTTAGCAACATGGAACTTAGGTGATCCCGACGGGAGGATGTGGATGATGGTGCGGGTATGCACGAGTACTAGATGTAGTACTCTCGGTTTGCGGTAGTACCTGTTTGGGATCATAAGGACCGGTTCTTGGAGCGGCAACCCAGGACTTCCGCACAAAGCACGGGGCTGATAATGGGTAGGTAAGGTTTAGTACCAAGGTAGCTTCCCGGTTCGCGGGCGTCGAGGAAGGATGAAGGAAGGGGAGCTTCGGATTCGGGCGAGGAAAGGCGAGTACTTGAAGCCACGGTGCAAGAGGGGGCCTATGGGTGATGCGTCACTTTTACGGCGGTGAAACCTTAGCATGGGCGTTCCGCAAGTCGGGAAGTCCTTAGAAAAGACCTTGCGGTGATCTCTTGGCCTCACACCTTAGGAAGTGTGTCTGGCATAATGGAGGTTTTAGTCACTGAATAGTGATGAAATCACCGACACTGTGGGTAAGGTTGTGCAACCTCCGTAGAGTATAAAAATTGTTATTAACAGCCGTGTTCACGGTCACGAACGGCCTGGATCCTCACGAGAACTAGAGGGCATGGACGGGTGGAGTAACTCGTAGGTTGCGACAAGCGGGGTAACCTGTAGTGTGGTTGGCTACGAGGCGGGATAACCTGTAGGTGTGGTTTGCTGCAAGTAGGCTAGCTTGCGGTGGATAACAAGTGGGCTAGCCTCGTTGGATTATTTTCATCTAGTAAATAGGTTGCTTTAATTAACTTGACTAGTGTAGGAGCTTTCTCTTGCAAATCATGTGTTAGCCTTCCTTTCATTCAGCTTACATGTCATATATTCCCACACTTGCTGAGTACGACATGTACTCATTCTTGCTATTTCCCTTTTTGCTACAACTATTTCTGCTCGGAACATGGAGAAGACCACCAATGAGAAAGGTCTAGGCGTGCGAATCCCCGATCGATTGCTCGTGGTGTTATGGAGTCTTCCGCTAGCATATATTTGTATTTAGTCCCTTGAGACAACATCGATGTAAGTTATTCGATTTAATAAAGACATTGCTCTTTTATCACCTTAATTGTCCTGTGTGCATGAAAACTTGTTCCCGGGCACGCATACGGATGCATTCGGTTTTGGTCGTTAAAACCGGGTGTGACAAGGCCTCACCATCGAGGAGGGGGAAGGGGAGAGGGGACGACATACCGGGCGTCGTCGGGAAGGGCTCAATGTCGGATGGCAAGCGGCATGGCGGAGGGCGAGCTAGCCGTCGGGGCGAGAGGAGCAACGGAGGAGGCGGGGTGGCAAGGAGGACCTCACGGGGGAGGGCGGTGCGTCGAGTAGGAGCTCACGCGGCCGCGGGGAGGGCGGCACGACGAGGAGGAGCTCGAGGTATCGAAGCCACGCGGGCCGCACGCGAGTAGGAGCTCGAGTGGGCGGCGACGGAGGAGCTCCGGCCGACGCGTGGAGGAGCTCCGATGAGCGGAGCGGAGGAGCTACGGTGTGTCGAGTCTTAATCTCGACAATAGAACTATTTGATGGTGCAACACACAAAACACACAAGAACATGAGATTTTAGACGAGGTTCAAGCGCCTCGATTGAGAATAATACCCTACGTCCGGTATCGTTGTGTATTGCCTTTAGCAGATTGCTAATTGCTAATTGTCGAGTTTTCGAGGGGTCCCTTCTCCACCTTATATATCCGGGAGATAGGGTTACATGTAGAATCCTAGTCGATTATATGAATTACATACTTGGAAGCTCTATCTCTAAGCTTTCCTTATTGATTGAGAGTCCTAACGAGCTAATAGTGCTTCTTTACATGTTGATCAAGCCATATGATGTCGGTCTTCACATCCTCTCTCGTTTCTATACCGGTATATGGAACCTTCTATTATTCCATACCGGTCGGGCACCACTCTGTGGGCCCTCTCCACCGATCTTATCTTCATTAATATGCCACTATGTCTCTAATTACTCATTCCTTTGATAAGAGTATACCCATAAAGCAAGTCTACGATAGGGTGGGTGCGCGAGGAGGAGGTCGGGCGGTCACGGGGAGGGCGGCGTGAGGGAGGAGCTCGCGGCGGAAATGACACGATGGCACAAACGGGCGACTTGTCGACGTGTTTGTCCATGACGCGCTAGATAGGGTTGGCCGCCGCGACGGCCCGCCATCTTTATAGCCACCATTAGCCACGGTTGGCGATGGTGGCGTGGGCCCCACATGTCATGGGACATTCCACATTAGCCACGGTTCACTTCAATTCCAACGGTGGCCATTGTTACCACAACGACATGTAGGCCCACCATGTCGATGGCACATACTGATAGCCACCGTTCATTTTAAAACGAACCGTAGTTATTGTTGTCTGTTGGGCCAACTTGTCATTGATGGTGATTATTTCTTTATGTGTAATTTTTCTTTTACTTCTTCTATTTTTATTGTCAAAACTATAATGCCTTTACATCTAATTTTTGGCATGCCATTGTTTCGATTATTTACAAACACAAATGCATTTCTTGTTTTTTTACTCCATAACTTTTTAATATAATATTTGAACTACAAAATAGTTTTTCTTGACTTTTACATGGGTCAAATAATTTAAAAAATTCCAACAAAATTACAGGTAGTTTTGGTTGGTATGACAGATGTGTATGCCAACTTTGAATTCAAAACTAATACAAATTCTTCTTATACAAAAAAAAAACCAAATGAAACCATGTTTTTCTATTGTGCATACATATGATTTGCAAACTGTAAGGTTGTTTGACAAACATTTTGGCTTGGCACTATTTCCCGAGCATACCAACTCATTTATATTTTTTATACTTTTTAATGTTTTTATAGAAAAAAGTAGTTCAAATGGGACTATGTGTCTCGAGTGAGTTGGGTTTTATACTTAAACTCATGTTGTTTGATATCAGGCATGTTTATATGTTTTAAAAATTGAACCAAAAAATCAACGTGTGTGTTTGTAAAATTCATGCATACAGACCCAATATTCATGTCAAAATCGATATAGTTTATGAAATAGAAATGATTAAATAAATGCTAGAACATATCATAAGTACATTTATTGATAATTCAAGAAAATAAGTTTGAGATTCTTACAAAACAAAGAGGACATGGATAGAATGGAATTTTACAAAAATTTAGAAACAATAATCCCTGAATTTGGGACAATATTTGAGTACTCTATACAAGTTTTAAAATTTAAATAAAAATCAAAAGAAGAAAACACACAACCTTAATGAACTAGTGGATGAACTACTAATGGACCTCATATTAAGAGTAAGGCCCAAAATATTATTGTGATTTTTAAAAAATATTGTTCAATTAATTTAAATTGTTGGAAAATAAATAAACTATTCTTAAATTGATTTAAGTGGCTGGAAAAATATAAACAAATTTAAGTTGTTGGAAAATAATTAATATTTTGTTAAATTGAGTTAAGTTGCTTGGAAATTCATGGGATATTGTTAAATTGATTTAAGTTGCTAGAAAATAATTAACTAATTTAAGTGACCTAGTGGGCCCAAGCATTATTAATTAACTACTTTAATAAAAATGGCTTTTCCTTCTTATTTTTGAAAAATCATAATAAGTGACTAGTGGACCCAAGCAGTATTAATTAACCACTTTAAATGAAAAAGATGTCCTCTCCCTTCTTACTTTTTAAGTTTCAAATAAAAGTAACCGAGTGAGCATAAGCATTATCACTTAAAAACTTATTATTGATTAAATACTTTTATAAGAAAATGACCTCTACATTCTTATTTTTCTAAAATGCAAACGAGTGGGCCCAAGCATTATTGATTAAATACATTTATAAAAAAAGCTCTACATTCTTATTTTATAAAAATTCCAAAAGTTGACCGATGGGCCCAAGCCCCTGGATAGGGCCTCTACTACCGAGCCCCCCATGAAGGTAGGCCACGACTCGGCCGGCTTATAACCCGACGGCCCACGAGTCCAATGTAGGGATGGAGGGAGTTCATTAGTACAATCAAAACGAGCTGGCGCGGCCTGGTTTATAAGCTAGGGTGAGCGTAGTTGGATCGGCGAGTTGGTAGTAAAGACCGGCCAGCCATGCCCCACCCCCCCCCCTATAGCCACGGTTGGCTTCTTCAAGTGTGGCTATAGTACGGTTGGTGTCTTGGGCCGTGGCTGTTGTTAAGGGCTACAATAGCCACGGTTCACAAAGCCAACCATGGCTATAGATCCCTCTATAGCCACGGTCGGAGGATACATAGCCCCGCCTCTACCGTAGCCACGATCGATTTCCCTTGCCGTGGCTGCATGATTTTGGGTGGCGTGGATACGGTGCGTGATTGTTATAGTGTTTGTTCCTCAAGAAGTACGACAACGAGTGCTCGATAGATAAGGACAATGTGCAGCATCCTATCCGCCGCATGGGAGGTGGAGGAACATAGGACAACCCATATGTGTTGAAGGTGGTGCGATTCGACGACAGACCATGACTGATTAATATCAATAACAACCATCACCACAATAGTGAAAAGGACCATATAGAGAGTAGAACATAGGTCCTAGAACCTTTACGTGATGTCCAATTCAGGGAATACACTCGTGCATACGTACCAATCCCTGGAACAGTGGTTGGTACACACGTAGATGATACAAATCCACTACGACAACCTTTATTAATTCCTCAAAGGGATACAACTAGGGAATACATGATCTAGATTACAAGCAAAGAGGTGGATAGGCCAACCTCACATAAAAGAAAACACACTAGAAAGCTTCACAAACTCCACAGGCAACATCAAGCGAAGGACGCACTCCTCGTCTTCATAATAATCTCCATTTCCATCCGAATGATTAAGCAACGGGTGAGTACATAAGATACTCAACAAGCTTTACCACTAGCAATGGATATTAATATACATTCATTTGGATGTGGTCAAGGTAAGGTTAAGGTTTTGCGGAAAGCGCAGATGCAATGGGCTCACCACGAAACAAAGGGATTCTTGAAGGGGAAAACGGTTTTATAATTTTAGTTGGACGGACCTGGGGGAGATATTCATCGATCCCGACGAGTTCTTAATATTTTAGATGAGCCTTTCGACCGAAGGTCATAACAGCTCTAGCACTACAGACCAAGACCATTTCCGAAAACATACGGGCACAAGGCTGCCCACTCGGACATCAAAGGTTTAGTATTTGTGGCTAATCAACGAGAGCTCAAGGTTTGGTGTGTCAATATACCGTGACAACGGACATGCGGATAGTTTTATACACTTTGCATAGGTCCTAGGTTAAGGTTAGATTTCTTTGTCCGTTGGATTAGGGTTCCGGTCAACGGTTGTGAGGCGACGGAGGCTGCATCGACATGTTCGAATAAGTCCTCCCCAACGTTTTCGTACCTATGGTGGGGCATTTCGTCAATGGGGAGAACCGACACAAGATCAAGGGAGCTCGGGGTGCGACCCCGATGATTAGATGGTCAATAATGGTGCACCTAGTCAAAGGACGAGTGTCTTCTTTAGCTCCACTTAAATCCATGGTCCGATGGAGTACTCTCTAGCCTCGGGAATGCAAGTGGCTGTATCTAAAGGTGCCGGCGACGATCCATGTTGGTGGATCCGGACGAAACTAGAGAGAAAAAGTGTAACACCACGATTTTTGGCCAAATTAAAACTTACCAAATAAAACATTTTCTTTTATTCAGAATTTTTTTTGAAAATAACTAGGAATTAAAACCTAATTAAATCTATAGTAAATAACACCTATAATTTCTAAATAAAAACCTAAAACTTGGTTGATTTATCCTAGTTGCCTTGCTTTTATTTTATTCTTCTCTGTTTTTGAAAAGGAAGGAAATAGAAAATAGAAAAGGAGAAAACCTCAACCCGGGCCGCCCCTACCCCCTTTCTCTCTCCAAGGCCCAGCCTACTCTTCATCCGGCCCAACCCGAGCACGCCCCGGCCCCACCTCCCCTTCTTCCCTATCACAACACGGAGACACGCGACGCGTGCCGCACACGCACCGTGCCGGTGCCCCGTCCCCCACCTCCGCTAGCGCCGCCGCCAGCCGCGCTCGCGCGCCTAAGCCGTCGCCCCTTGCCCTCACCCCCTCCCTTGAGCTGGACGACTCTTTTGATGATACCAACAGGTGTTTTGTGAGGACAATTCATGAAACACAGATTGGGGAGGCTTTGAAGATGATGAAGGGAGGGAAAGCGATGGGCCCCGATGGTATCCCCATCGAAATGTGGAGATGCTTGGGTACAAGGGCTATAGTATAGCTCTATAAGCTATTTAACCTCATCTTTTGAGCAAACAAGATGCCGGGAGAATGGAGGAGAAGCATGGTAGTTCCAATCTTCAAGAACAAGGGAGATGTTCAAAGTTGTACTAACTATCGGTGGGTTAAGTTGATGATCCATACGATGAAGCTCTCGGAGAGCGTTGTTCGAGCATCACATAAGAAGAGTGACAAGTGTCACACAAAACTAGTTTGGGCTCATGCCTAGAAGGTCAATCATGGAGGTGATTTTCTTAATACAACAACCGATGGAGAGATATATGGAGAAGAAGAAGGACTTACACATGGTCTTTATTAATCTCGAGAAGCATATGACAAATTATCGAGAAATGTCATGTGGTACGCCACGGAGAAGCACAAAGTCCCAACTAAGTACATTACCATCATCAAGAATATGTACAAGGATGCGATGACGTTTGTTCGGACGCGACACTAGTGACTTTCCGATCAAAATAGGACTAAACCAAGGGTCGGCATTGAGCACTAATTAATTTGCTTTGGTGATGGATGAGTTCACCCGGGATATACAATGTGATATCCCTTATTGTATGCTCTTTGCCGACGATGTGGTGTTATTTGATGAGAGTAGGGCCGAGGTTAACAGGAAGTTGGAGCTGCGAGGGTACACGTTACGGTTGAAGGGGTTCGACTTAGTAGGACCAAGACCGAGTATATAATTTGCGAGCTTAGCACAACTAGGAATGAGGATGGAGACGTTTGCCTCGATGGGAAAGTGGTGGCTAAGAAGGATACCTTTTGATATTTAAGATCAATGTTACAAAAGGTGACATTGATGAAGATGTTAGGCATACAATTTCAGCTGGTTGGTTGAAATGACATCAAGTTTCTGGTGTCCTATGTGACAAGAGAGTGCGACAAAAGCTAAAAGGTAAGTTCTACGGAACAACGATTTGTCCGAGTGAAGTTATACGGTGCTTGAGTGTTGGCCTACAAAAAGGTGACATGTTCAGTATGTTGTGTTGGATTTGCGGGCATACACGAAGGGATCGAGTGCCGAATAAAGATATCCAGGAAAATGTTGGAGTGGCACCAATAGAGGAGAAATTGGTCCAACATCGATTGACATGGTACGGACATTTTTAATAGAGAATTCGGAGGCACCGGTGCGTAGTGGGGTTCTAAAGAGAGATGATAATGTGAAGGGAGGTAGAGGTCAACCTAACCGAGAGGGACATGAAGGAGTGGAATATCTATAAGGAACTAGCTATGGATTGGAGCACTTGGAGACTAGCAATAGACGTGTATGAACCATGATCCTTTTTCTTTCTTCTTTCTTACCTGTAACTCTACCTTTTGTCATGTGTTCCTTTTAGGTCTCCTTTTTTGTGATTTCTATGGTTTCATCTCTCGCCTACCACAGACTTACTAGGAATAAAAAGGCTTTGTTGTTGTTGTTGTTGTATATGCATAGTATTTAATGGTTAAGTATACATGCCTTCTTCTAGAAAATAGAATAATTCTTTGGCTCTACAAATGTATAAAGCTTCCACATTATTACAAACATTTAGCTTTACTTGCTGATTAATTGGAGGAAGAATCAACAAAGGAAATCTTCTGCCATTCCGTAATATTTGAAAATATATTTCCTCTAACTCTTCCGCTTTTCCGTAACAAAACAATTCACTCTTATGGAAATTAATGTGTAAGCCCAACAACTGCTCAAATGCACATAGTATGAGCTTAAGATTCTTAGCTTGTTCAACATTATGATCCATAAGAATGATAATATCATCTGCATGTTGGAGGATGGGCAAACCCTCCTCCACTAAGTGAGGTACAACGTCCGTAATCTGACCCGCTACTTTTGCCCGTGCAATTAAAGTGGCTAAAAACACGGCGGCTATATTAAAGAGAATAGGTGATAAAGTATCTCCCTATCGATTCGGTTATAGGATATTTAGCTTACCACTTAGATAAAACATAAAAAAGAAATAGAGGAGAAGGTTCACCGAGCATCCATGGCTTATGGAGGAGCAATAAAGCGATGAATGTGACTGACCACCAAAACAAAAGAGAGATGAGTTATGAGCACGGTTTTAAATCTCCCTCTATAGATGCCATTATAGTCTTTTTGTAGCACTATTCGTGTCATCGTGTTCATGTATAATTTAGCCATAATCTCCTGCTATAGTCCACTTTAATTCCGCTATTAACTATTTTGGAGACATGCCGCTAAACCTCTTAGCTCACAATTTAAAACCTTGGTTATGAGGTTATGTATTTCGTTAATTGAGGTGTATACTCGTATCAAATCAGAAGAGCATAAAAAAAACTTGAACTTAAGCATTCCAATCTATTTATGGAGGAGTTGGGTAATGGGTACATAAGTCCCTTGCAAGTTCATGACCTGCTTTGGTGATTGGATCCTTATGTTTCTAGCACAAAGTAATGTGCAAACAATGGATAATTCTTAGAAGAGGGCAAGAATTCTTGCTCTTCGTTCATCATTATTGTCGCTCCGTGAAGAGAAAAGGAAGAAGATAACCTCGTAGGACCTATCACGAAGGAGGCAACCAACGGATGAACGCCATGTATAGTGTAGGGGAATGCGGATGGGGAATTTGTTTTTCTATTTTTGCTCGTTTCTCTCTAAAATTTCAAAAATAGCCTCCTCAAAACTAAATTTTCAGGATTTAGCATCTTTTGGTCGCGTCAAACTACTTGGCGTGACACATGAATACGGTCATGCTAATCACTTTGGCGTGACCAAACCTGACCTTAGTCAATCCTTACATTTCAAGCCTATGATGGTATTCATGTGTCACACCATTCAGATTGGAGTGACCATCGAGGGGGTCATTTTCAAAATTTTAGATAGAAAAGACCCAAAATATAAAAGAGTTCACGAGATGGGAACATAAGACCGGCAGGGGAAACGCATGGCTCACTCTCGCTCTCACGCCCGCCTCGCTCTCGCCCCCGCTCCCACCCCGCCGTCGCCACCGCCGCCCCCTCGCCGTCGACCCTCCCCGTGGCTGCAACTCCTCTACACACCCTTCTAGCCACCGAAGGCAGCCTCGTCCGATCCCGACCGGGGCCAAGCGCGGCCCTTGTAACCTTCCGGAGCTGGAAGAAGACGTCCGGCTAGCGGAGCTGGTCAATTCGTGGAACTTTAAACCCGGTAACGACTTCCAACGCAGCATCCTCTCCCGTTTTTGTTGCTCGGTTCATTATCCCTCGGCTTCCATCCATGGCGCCTTTCACTTGCTTGATGTCTTTCATCGTTACACCTTTCGCCTCACCGAAACCTCGGTGGGCCTTGCTCTCCATGCTTGCCTAGGCGGCACTCCTGCCGGTTTTCATGTCACCTATCTTCGGGATTGGCACTTTCGGTTCTCTCGTCGGTAACAAGCACGTAGACTTAGCGGTGTGTGATCTCCGCCGTGTGATGTCCGAACACTTTGACGTGTACTTCCACCTCCGGAGTGAGGGTGGTGCACGCTGGTTGCCGGAGCACTCGACGCCGGGAGGGTGAGGAGGAAGATGGATGGACTACGGTCCAAAACAAAATAAACCGCAAGAACAGTGCCAAGAAAGTCTCTTTCGCTCCTAATCTGATCCAGCACTCCCCCAAGATGAAGTCCCGCCCAAGACTACAAACCAAGTCGATCCAAATAGGAGCTTTCGGTTGCAGCATTCAAGAGAATCAACAATTCAAGCTCGACTCCATTGCTAAGCAGGATCAAGTCCTAGTTGAGAAGATCTTCACGCTCCTCAAGGAAAACCTGCACAACTCTTGAAGTCAGCCTATTCGGGTACACGAGAGCAGCGTCACAGCTGTAACGGACCATGCTCGGGTACACGATCCAGCTGAAATGGGATTTGAACGAGCGGCTAGGGGAAACTCGCTTCGGATGCCTCTCCCTAGGCCACCTTGTTAGAGAGTGCAAGGGGCAAATTAAATGCTGGCACTCGCCACAACTATGGCCACCGAAAGAGAGAATACATTAAATGGCGGTCCAGCCGCGGCTCCAAATGGGTTCCCCGGCCCAATTCAGTACAAGATGCTCTCGAGACGAGCACTCGGCGGAGCGATGGGATGCCCTCTACTCCTCATTAACGCAGCCGCCTCCCGCCCCTCACCTCCCAAAACAGGTGCGATAAGCCTCCTCCGCCTCTACCGCCTCTCTCCCCAAAAAAACCACAGAAAGCCCTCCTCTAGAGACAGGGATGGCGAACTTCACCGTCAATCCTTTTGCCTTCACTCCAACCTAGATGCTCATCGAGGATGGCAGCCCGCTGCGTGAGGCTCGAAGGGAGGTCCACATCTCCGGGGCCATCTAGAAGACCCATGAAGACTGCGCAATTGCCATCTCCAACGAGCAGCTCACCACGAGAGCGAAAGCCGACTTCATGCACCGGATGAGGCTCTATGTCCAACATGAGGTACGAAAGCGGGTCGTCCATTACTCTCTTCACCCCTACTTTATCGGTATCTTCCAATTCGGTGATGTCTATGAAAGAGATACCCTTGTCTCCACCAGCCCCCACTTCATCAATCATCGTGAGTTCTCCTTTGTCAACCATGATGAAGCTCCGATGAATCATCGTCATACTATCTACACCAAAAAGTCTTGGATTATGATCCTAGGGTACCCACTAGATCTTAGGGAGCCAGATTTCATCAAACAAGTGCTTGCCCCCTTTGCGCAAGCCTACCATTGGAATGGGTCCGACTGCAGCCTCGCTCGCATCCTTGTCAAATGTATCCTTGAAGATCCCCCGAAAGTTCCTAGAAGTCCGGTCATCAAGCGTGGCCGAGAATCGATGGGGATGGCCGCTCCTGGACCTGCCCGGTCTACATGTTCAACTTCGAGATCCTTGGAGCAGCACCGAGCAGATGAAGAGGACCCACCCCCTTTCAATGGCAACCCTCACCCCTACTTTGGACCAATTGTGCCGGGGGAACAAGAGTTCGTTCAGTAGGTTGCTCGACCAATTGATGCAGCAGATGGAGCATGAACAGCAACCCATGCGGATGGACCGAGTAGCTGGACCGGGCCTCCAATGCCGGGTCTGTCACTCAAGATGACGAACCTTCTCTGCCTCACTTTGTCATGGGTCCAGCAGCACCTACAAAAATTCAGATGCCTCCTCCCACACAAATAGAGACCCAGCAGCATACCCCAAGGGCTCGGGAATCAGCTCCTACAAGCCGAGTTATAGGTGCCGGTGCAAGTGCCACCCATGCGGATAGTTGAGTCCCCACGGAGCAACATCGGGATTCTAGTGCAAGTGCCACGGCTACGGATAACTGTTGAGCCCCCACAAAACAACATTGGGACCATTCTGCTGGTCCCTACCATGTCCCTCACTCAAGCTCCTACCCTGCCTAGCCCAACTCAGCTGCAACATGTTGGCACCCAGCAAGGGTTTGTCACGAATCGGGCAGCTCTGTCTAAAGCTCTACTAGACAACATGCAACGTCCGCTCAACTCCTCCGAAGTGCAAGTTCGGTACAGCTCCACCCGGGAAGATAGTACTCCAATGCTCCATCTCACCCTTGCGGTGCCGGGTGTCACCACCACCTTCCACCTCCCCGGCACCATTGAGCAGACATCGACCTACCAGCCAGCCTTCTCTGCAGATTGAGGAACAAGTCCCCGATCAGCAGCCCAACATCTCTTACCAGCAGCCCAACACCGCCTAGAACAGCAAGCCGGTGGTCACAAAGACCTACTACGGACGCTACAACAAGAAGCGTGTCCATGAGGGTACTGCTCCTCCGCCACCAATCTTCGGAAAAGCTCTGTCCAGTACACCCAAGCCTCGCACCAAGCGCAAGCCACACACTCCCGTCATCGATAAGAACCTGCGGTGCAGCACTAGGAAGTGCAAGGTCACCGCTGGCTACAAAGCTTTCATGGGGGAGTCCACTGCACCAAAGACCAGGCAACGCAAGCAGCACACTGGTGCCCACAGCTGCAGTAAGTTCAACCTCCCAAATCTCATTTCGATGTTGAGTTTCCTATACTTACCGACCTTGCCAACAACACGAAACTGAATTCCCTCCCATCTCCGTGGCTAAGTTACGGATGGTGGCAACAAAAAGATGCGGACTACATCCTTCGGAGGTGGCTACGGGACTACTCCTAGGAACTAACCGATAGCGGGAGGAGGAGGTCCAGGAGGAGCAACAGACAATAGCTTGTTCTTTATAGATCAACAATCTAATTTTGTACTTTTGAATGGGGAATGCCCCAGCTTAAGGTCCTGTAATAATGGAACCTTTGGATGTCAAGGCCAAAACAGTGATGCTAGCTTAGATGATGCTTTGCTGCTTGAACTGATCCTAAGTAACTACCCTAATGATAGACTGCCTAAGGCTTCTAGCTGCTCTTACGCTTACTCGTTTGTTGCCCTTGTTTTCTGAACTGCTCTGTTCTATGGTGCTCGGAATGCTTTGGATGTTCACTTGATGCCCATTTACCCGCTTTCTGTTGAAGTGCTCAATCCACTATAGCCTCGCCTGCCGAACACTAGGCATTGCAACAGACCCCGCTGCCCTATGGGTACCGGACAACCTCCGACGAGAAAATGGTTTTAATGGATATACAAACAACAAATAGATAATGGAACATACTCAATTGGAACAGAAGAGAGATTAATGCAGATGACAAGTGCAATGCAGTTAGGAACAAAATAGAGGAAAGCAACTATGCAATTTTCTGCATCCAAGAAACAAAGAGAGAAAGCTTTGACATGGCCTTCTTCAAAAAATTAGCCCCTAAGCGCTTCGGCAAGTTTTCCTTCTCCCCCTCGTGGGGGCCTCGAGGGGCATCTTGGTGGGCTGGAATCGAGGCCCATTTCACTGGTTCCGTTAACCACATCACACGCTCGGCAATCTCCATCACCTTCACATCCACCCATAATGCAGAGGCCTAGACTGCGGTGGCCATCTATGGTCCATGCTCCGGACAGGAAAAGCAAGATTTTATAGATTGGCTCATTAGCATCAACATCCCAGGATGGGGAAAATTGGCTCTTCATTGGAGATTTTAATCTCTACCACTCAATAGAAGATAGAAACAGAGATGGAGCCAACATGAACGACATCATCACCTTCAACACAATTATTAGTGAACTAGACTTACAAGAAATCCCTCTCAAAGGTAGAAACTTCACTTGGAGCAACATGCGGGAGGAACCCCTCCTCCGAGCAACTCGACTAATGCTTCACTTCCAACAATTGGATCCTCCACTACCCAAACACCCTTCTGCTCCCCTCTCTCGTCCCACCTCCGACCACATCCCTTGTGTGGCGTAAATTGACACCTGCATTCCCAAAGCTCAGATTTTTAGGTTTGAAAACTACTTGGATTGATCAGCTAGGCTTTCCGGACCTGGTCAAACATGTCCGGGCAACGAAGTGCATGCAACCAACTCTGCAACCAAGCCCTCGGCTAAGTTCAAGCTCTCTGCAGAGTGCTCAAACGATGGGGGAAAAGCCTCTCCAAATTAAATAATACAATCAAGGAATGCAACAACGTTCTTCTCACCCTTGATGCCCTCGAGGAAAATTGCCCTCTGCAGGTCCAGGAAGCCAATTTCAGAAAAATACTCAAGGCCCATATTCTCAAGCTCCTGCAGTTCCAAAAGGATTATTGGCACAAACGCTACATTGTCGGATGGACAAAGCTCGGTGATGAAGGAACATCCTTCTTACATGTCGCAGACAACAGAACGTTACAGAATTAACACCATCACTAACATTGACACTTCCGACGGCAGAACAATAACTTCGCATCAAGAAAAGGTTGTACAAATATGGGAAGAATACAAAGGCAGATTGGACTCTCTCGAGAGCCCCTTGATCACTTACGATTTGGAACAGTTATTACAACAACATAACCTGTCCCATCTCTCACGACCTTTTACTAAAGGGGATATTGACACCGTAGTAAAGCATATACCTAATGACAAGGCCCCGGGCCCGGATGGATTCAATGGCGAGGTTTATGAAGAAATGTTGGGAGATCATCAAACAAGACATCTATGACCTCTGTTTTGACTTCTTTGAACGTAGAATAGACTTGACGACCATTAACAACTCTTTCATCACACTTGTGCCAAAAGTGAATAACCCGGTAAAAATCAATGACTTCGGACCTATTGCTTTGATCAATTGTGTCATCAAGGTAATAACCAAATTGATGGGCAAGCTGCCTGCAAAACTCGATTATCCCCCTTGTTCACAAGAACCAATATGGGTTTATCAAAACAAGAATCATCCAAGATTGTCCGGCTTGGGCCTTTGAATATATCCACCGAGTGCCAACAAACAAAACAGGAACTCATCATCCTCAAAGCTGGACTTTGCCAAAGCTTTTGATACCATAGAGCATACTACAACCTTGACAATGATGCAACACATGAGATTCACGAGATACCTAGCTACGATGGCTTGAACACATCATGAATACAGCAACAACTTCAATTCTACTCAATGGAGTGTCGGGTAAACAACTCCAGCAAAAGAGGGGGGGGTGCGGCAAGGTGATCCCCTCTCTCCACTCCTATTTGTTCTTGCTGCAGAACTCCTCCAATGCATAGTCAACAAAGCCCATGAACATGGACTGCTCACCATGCCAATTCCTTCCGAGAGATGAAGTTGGCTTCCCCACATCCAATACGCGAGATGACACCATACCGATTATGAGAGCCTCTCGGAGGGAGCTTTGGTGCCTCAAGGGCCTCCTGGAATCCTTCTCACAATCCACGGGTCTCGAGTCAACTATCACAAATCTTGCATGATACCTCTAAATGCGGAGCCGGAGAAAGCAGCTCCCTAGCAAATATGTTTGGATGCCGGATAGGAATAGTGTCCTTCACCTATCTAGGGCTACCAATGGGCTCTAGTAAACCAAGAGTGGAACACTATGGACCAATCATGAATCGAGTCGAACGTAGACTCACCTCAATCTCCTCCATGCTCACCCGGGCAAGGCAACTCCAATTGATCAACTCGGTCCTCTCATCACTTGCCAACTATAACACCCCAAAATTTCAAAAATTAAATCAAATTCAAAATTTGCGTTAAAAATTAAATTTTAAGATTTATGTTGCGATTCACAAATTTTCAAAAATTAAACTTCATAATTAATTAAACTAGAGAAGAAAAATTGAAACTTTTTAAAATGATAAAAATAATCTTGAGAAGTGATTGCTCGTTTAAATTCTTTTAAATTGTTTATGAGTCTTACTCAATTTTCAAAACTCCACAACCATTCAAATTACCTCGAATTCGCCCAAAATCCAAATACACAAATTCCGGGAAAAAAATAAAAGCCTTTTTTTCCCTTCTCGGGCTGCCTCTCCTTTTCTTTTTCTCCCCCTTGGCCCACTGCAACCACTTCCTCCCCTTGGGCCGGATAGGGCGCGCGGCCCGGCCGACCGGCGCGGCCCACTAGGGGCATTGCCCGGCCCGACCACCCGGGCGCGGCCGAGGCACGTACGGTGCCTCCGTCTTCCCGGACGTCGTCTTCCTCCTCCCGCTCTCGGACAATGCCGCCCATGCCACGCGCCGGCCTCGAGCGCCGCCCAGCCCGGCCGCCGGACCACCGCCGCCTCGCCGCGCATCGTCCTCCCTGCTCCGTGCCACATCGTCCCTCGCTTTCCGACGAAATTCTGCGAATATCGCTCTGCTAAAGCACGGAACACCATAGGTGGCGTTCTTATCCTCCCCGGCGAGCTTTCGTGTCTGTCCCCGTCGCTCCGCGCCTATAAAAGGGACGCGCGCCGAGCTCCCGGCCATGGTGAACGACCGGAGGAAGAAGAAGACTCCTCTCGTTAATTTGCCATTTTGCACATAGGCCCCTCCGCATCCACCAAATCTTGCATCTCAACCCCTGGTGCACCATGGACCAAGCCCACCAGCCCGGTCCACAAATCCGTGGACTCGGTCCACAAATTTTTAGAGTAAAAATAATTCTAAAACTTCTAGAAAAATCCTAGCAATTGCATTTTTGCATTTAAGCCCCTGTCCTTTTTCTATATTATGTTTAGGTCCTTGGATTTTTACAAAAAGACCCTCAAACTTTGTGGAAAGGGACAATTGTGTTTTAGCTATGAATTTGGACTCTAATTGTGAAATGACCATGAAAATTCAGATTTTGTTATTTAGCCATAACTTTTCCCACGTGGACCTACCCTTTACCACAAGTTTGTATTGTCGTCGGTTCGGTTAGATCCGAATATATTATATGAAGATGCATCCTCATTGAAAATTAAAAGTGAAATGCTGCCAAAATTATGTTAAATATTTCATTCCATATTTTATGAAAATTCTATCAAGATTTTAAATTTTGATCAAAATTCAAAATCTTCATTGAAAATGGATCTAAGTTTTCTTGGTCTGTCTGTTTTGTTTGTTCAACATTTGTTATAATGTTTCATGTCAAAATAATGATAGAAGCACAACTTTTGCTATCAAATCATGGTAAAATCGCAAAGAGGAATCTCGTCTTTGCACTCGAAAGTTGACACCGTTACATGGAATGAACAGGACTTGTGGTAGAAGTTTGGTTCGGATGGGAAAAGTTGTGGCTAAATCACAAAATCTGAATTTTCATGGTTGTTTCACAATTAGAGCAGAAATTCATGGCTCAAATGCAATTGGCCCATTTTAGAAATTATCTTTTAGGACCCTGACATTTTACAAAAAGGTCCCTCCAAACTTTTATATAATTACAAATAGGTCCCTATGATCTTAAAAGTAATTATAGAAAGGTCCCTAGAACTTCCGGACTTCATATCTTTTGATCCGGAACTCCGTTTCGGGCAATTCTTGCGCTCACGCGATCGTCCCGACGCATAGAATATTTTGCTAGCCACCATAATCTCATCCCATCATAAAAGTTTCCTCCTTACCCCCTCCCCCCTAATCTCCCATCTCCACCGTCCGAACTCCGTTTCCACCGATCCTTCCGCCATTGAACTTTGAGTTCCGGCATACCCAAACCTAATCCCCATAATCCCGATCTTGTCCTCATAAACCCCGACCTATCCCTGCCATCCATTGGTATATGCTAAACCTTTTGATCTAAATGGAGTTTTAATTGGAGCTTGATTGCTTTCTTAATTATTTATTTTCTTTTACTGTATTAGCTTCACGTATGATAGAGGTGGAGAATACGAAGGAGCCCCAAGATGGAGACGACGCCCGATGGCCCAAGTCTCGAGACGGATTCCGACGCCAAGTAGAGTAACGACGTGAGGCACGACTCCTAATGTATTTAGCGTTGCCAAGCAAGCTCTATCAATTCCTTGATCATAATTGATCCTATTACTCTGCTTATTCTCGCACCTATATAGGAAGGTATTCTTAATATGCATTATCCTTGTAAATATTTTGCTAGAGCCCAATTATTGTATGGTAATGTTCCAATCACTATAGATGCGAACATTATACCCTTGATTGCCATTAGATCACTAGAATCAACCTAGATGTATCATTAACTATGTTAATTATATTTTAGTATCATGCTTAGGAACTGTTACTATCTTTCATCATACACCCTGTTTATGAAAATGTGTGAAAATGTGTTTGGTGGTGTGTGTTGATGGGTGGGTGATTAGACCAAGCTGTGTTATGGTGAAGTTGGGTGGAAAATGATACCGACTGTGGGCAAAACTCCTAGTACTTGTGTAAAGTACTTGATGTTTACGTACCGTCTATTTGCGATGGACGAGTATTTGCCCTGCCATATAAGGACCGGTTCTTCGGACCCTAAATTGGTGATTTGGTGTACAACCATAGAACCTGTTATGGGCAGGACTGTGCACCAAACCTTGGGGTACGCAGCAAGAAGTTCCATCGGATATAGTAGATCACGGAGGTCCGGGGATCGTTTATTTGGTGAAGTCCGAGTACTTGGCACATATATGGCGGACGGTATGCTTGTGTCATACGCATCGGATCTCTAGGCATTCGAGGTGGACTTGTGGGCGTGCCTAGTTGCGGTGATAGCATTATGAGCTTACTTGCAAAGAACGCATAGCCTGTGGGTAAACTGTACCAACCTCTGCAGAGTGTATAAAACTATCCGGATGTCCGTTGTCACGGTATATTGACACGCCAAACCTTGAGCTCTCGTTGATTAGCCACAAATACTAAACCCTTGATGTGTGAGTGGGCAGCCTTGTGCCCGTGAGTTTTGGAAATGGTGTTGGCCTAGAGTGCCGGAGCTGTTATGACCTTCGGTCGTGTCATAGACTTACCTTATGGGCATACATTGATCGGAAGAATGAGTTATCTAGGACATGGTGGCGTATTGAAGACATAAGTCCGGTGGGGCGGGCCACGAGTGGTGTCCGACCGGTATAGGATTTAGAAGGTTTCGTAAGACCGGTATGGAAACGAGGGCGGACAACAAGACTGGATTAATCCTCAAGGAAAATACAAAACCGACCGAGTAGGACTACGAATTGATAAGGAAGCTTAGAGATAGAGTTTCTAAATATGTAGATATTGTATCCGACTAGGATTCTACATGTAACCTTGCCTCCCAGGACATATAAGGCAGGGGTAGGGACCCCTAGAAGGACAAGTTCTCACAAGTTAAGACAAGTTCCTACACTCGACAACTCGTAATTAGCAATCTGCTATAGGCAATACATAACACATAGGACGTAGGGTATTACTCTTCATCGAGAGGCTCGAACCTATCTAAAATCTTGTGTTCTTGTGTGTTCCGTGTGTTGCACCATCGAATTCCATGCTCGTGAGGGACCGGGTAGTTCTAATGCCGAGATTAAGATCGACATTTGACGCGCGCGAAAAGGCGTCCCGACGAGTTTTTGGAGAATTCGATGGCTTCTACTTTGACTCCGACTTCGTTACCGGCTTCAAGGTCCGCTTCCGGTCTCTCGACTTCGTTCTACAACGCCGGGTGGTGTCGCGGGACGACAACCACCGCCCCGCCGCCGTGACGATGACGTCGACGAGCGGTGTCGCAGGACGACGACACGACGTCGACGAGCGGTGTCGCAAGACGACGACACAACAACGACGATAAGCTGTTGTTGCAGGGCGAGGACCGCCTCCGCGACTACGACGATGACGAGCGGTGTCGCACGATGACGAGCGGTGTCACAAGACGACGATCGCCGTCGCGATGCCGACAAGCGATGTTACGAGGATGACGACAGTTGTCGCTACGTAACAACGGCCGGTGTGGCGGAGCGACGACCGGTGCGAGACGACGATCGCTGCCACGACGACGACGGCGACCGGTGCGGTGATCGCCGTCATGTGACGACGAAGAACAATGCCACCGAGCGATGACCAACGCCACGACGATAACTTCAACAGCTTTCATCGGTTCCTCCGCTGCTCGGACGCGATCTCGAGCATTAGCGCAGCTACTTATCTTCGGTTTTGACCGGTCGTGCCGTCTTCAACAGCTTTCATCTGTCGTCAACTTCAACTTGGAGCGCCGCTGCTGCTCGGACGTGATCTTGAGCATTAGCGCGGCTGCTAATCTTCGGTTTTGACCGCTTGCGTCGTCTTCAACAGCTTTCATCGGTCATCAACATCAACTTGGAGCACCGCTGCTGCTCGGACGCGGTCTTGAGCATAGCGCGGCTGCTAATCTTCGGTTTGATCCGTCGCGCCGTCTTCAACAACTTTCATCGGTCGTCAACTTCAACTTGGAGCGCTGCTGCTGCTCGGACGCGGTCTTGAGCATTAGCGCGGCTGCTAATCTTCGGTTTCGATTGATCGCGCCGTCTTTAACAGCTTTCATCGGTCGTCAACTTCAACTTGGAGCGCCACTGCTGCTCACACGCGATCTTGAGCATTAGCGCAACTGCTTATCTTCGGTTTCGATCGATTGCATCGCCTTTCAACAATCTTCATCGGTCTTCAATTTTGATTTTAAGCGTTGCTGCTGCACGGAGATGTTGTCTTGAGCTGAGCGCGATCGCCAAACTACTAATCGATCGGCTACATCATCTTCGGCCCGGGCTCGGGGCTATGCTCAATAAACCAGCTAAGTTGCTTTTACACTTAAGTTTTTGTGTTTAAACTTATATAATGCTATGCTCATGTTAGCTTTTTGATAATATGAAATATGTCAATCTTTGCCTATCTACATGGTTTTATTTATCTTGGAATCTTAATTTTGAATTAATATATTAAGCCACGGGGCTGCTATTTGAGAGCGGTCGGTTAATAATTTGTGATCCTGAGTTCTAAGACCGGTCATTTTTTCTATACGGCACGATTTTGTTCGATAGACCGCCGCTATGAGCTATACCCAATGCTGATTAGAGCCAGTGGTCATGTCATAGTTGGTTTGTGTTGAATTAGCCATCGTCGCTTGGTTATAGACTTCATTGGTTGAAACAGGATGGTAAAATTTAAGTTTTTTGAAGTTGAAGTGACCGGTTATTAAAGTTGAAATTACATTAGGCATATAATGATTAATCCGGACCGTTGCGGTTTGTGCGAAAGGAGAAAATCTTATATGTTGAAGTAATGAAAACATATAAATACCGGTCAAGAATCTAGAAATAATTTGAGATTTGCAATCAATAAAACATTGGAGTATTTATTTACATATGAGCACATTTATGTACTTCTTAAATTATTTTTACGGATACAATGGACTAAGAACTAGGTCTCGGCTCCGCTTGATGTATCGGTGCTTCCGGTCTTGGGTGCGGCGACAGAGGAGAAGTCCACGTGATTTGGATAATCACGGGGCTCTTTTGCCAATTGTGATGACCGGTCCGAGTGTTCGACACTCAGATCCGTTAAGTATTTTTAGCCCGAATATATGATTTACGGAGTGATTTATACAACAAACCAGTTGGGTTAAAGACCGTTGTCCGACTGATTGGCTAACCTTAGGCCCTGGGTGTTAATCATTCGGCTGATAATAGGTGTGAAAAATTCGAGTTTATTGTGTGAATTTTGGCGACTAATTTGATCAGTCAAGAATTTGGATTTGAGCGATATTCGATAAGCGGAATATCGGTTATGACCGATTTGAGCGGTTTGGTATCGGTTCTCGATATGAATCACCAGGTGTATGAGATTTGAGACCGGTGCTGGACTGGTCGAAAAGTATGTTCTTGGCGGAAGATGTTAAGAGTTACGAGAGGAATGGTCTACGTAATTTGAATAATCACAAGGGCTCTTTTGCAAATGTTTAAGCGGTCCGAGGTATGGAGTTCCCGATCGCGATGACAATGGAATATCAAATTGGATTGTTTGAGGAAATTGAATAATGAGACTGGTTAGATCGAAGACAATTAGGTCTTGCCTAACTAAGTATTGTGAAATTGGATGCCTTAGGCCCCGGGTGTTAATCGTTCGGCTGATTATAGGCCTTAGAGACTCGAGTCGATATAAGTTAAATGGAAAACTGGTCCGATCAACCAGAATTTTGGTTCTTAGTGAAATTTCACTAAGCGGATTATGAGTTCATGCTGATTTAGGTGGTATGTTATGTCAAACTGGTGTGAATCTCCGGGAGATATGAAGTTCGACCGGTCTGAAAAATATGTACTTGGCAGAAATTGCTGAGAGGAATGTGATTTGATGGAAAATAATAAAGCATAGTCTCTCAAGAAAGACTCTTGCATTATTTGCGATCCTCAAATGATACAAGAGTCGGGGGTTATACCTAATTAGATGCACCTGACCGGTGCACCATGTTCAAGAGCGGTCTGCAGAGATCTCGAAAAGTGGAAAATAATGGAAATTGAAAGAAGCGGTCTATAGAGATTGCATATTGAAGGAAATAATAAAGAATCAACTAGTCGACTCTTGCATTATTTGAAAGGAGTTCAAATGATCCAAGAGTCGGGGCTATACCCAATTGGGTGCATCTAACCGACGCACTAGAAGGAAAATACTTTTGTTTTTGCACACCTAATTAGGTGGTATGGAGGATAAAATACCAACTTTTTGGCTTTTTGAACCGTCTTGAAGAAAGAAGAAGTATTGCAAAAGATTGGAGTTCTTTTTAATTTAACATTGGAATCGGACCAACATGCAAAAGACTGGTCGATCGTATTCAATGTCAAATCAAAAATTACTCGGAGCTACTGTCGTAGACTTACCTTACGGGTATACATTGATCGGAAGAATGATTTATCAAGGACATGGTGGTGTATTGAAGACATAAGACCGGTGGGGCGGACCCATAGAGTGGTGTCCGACCGGTATAGGATTCCAGTAAGGTTCCGTAAGACCGGTATGGAAACAGAGGCGAACAACAAGACTGGATTAATCCTCAAGGAAAGTACAAAACCGACCGAGTAGGACTCCGAATTGATAAGGAAGCTTAGAGATATAGTTTCTAAGTATGTAGATATTGTATCGGACTAGGATTCTACATGTAACCTTGCCTCCCCGGACATATAAGGTAGACGAACAAGTTCTTACAAGTTCTCACAAGTTAGGACAAGTTTCTACACTCGACAACTCGCAATTAGTAATCTGCTAAAGGCTCATAACACACATGACGTAGGGTATTACTCTCCATCGAGAGGCCTGAACCTGTCTAAAATCTTGTGTTCTTGTATGTTCCGTGTGTTGCACCATCGAATTCCATGCTCGTGAGGGACCAGGTAGTTCTAATGCCGAGATTAAGACTTGACAGGTCGGAAGGCTCAACTAAAATTTACGGAAACTGTCGGGATCGATGAATATCTCCCGCAGGTCCGACCAACTAAAAGATACAAAATTGTTTTCCTCTTATGAAAACCCCATTGATTCCGTAGTGAGACCTTGCATTCGCGCTTTCCGCAAAACACTTATCCAATCCTTGACTACCATCCTAAATACATGTATATTATTATCCTTTGCTAGTAGTAGAGCTTGTTGAGTACCTTATGTACTCACGGTTTGTTCATTGTGGTTTTTAGTGGACAAAATTTCGACGAGATAGAGACGGTTAAGTTTCGTCGTATGCTCAAGTTGCATATGGATGATTGAAGTGTTCAGCTTTTGCCCCTTTCCGCTACATACTTTGGATTGTCACTTAACAATGTTTGGTAAGTTCTCTGTAAATCTTCGTATTTTAATACTGTATGGATTTGAGACTATCTGTTTGTGCGTACCAACTACCGATCCAGGGATTGGTACAGGATGCACAATACCCCTCACACCAACCTACGCCATGTGTACCCTCCATGTACCAGTGACTATAATGGACTACTATGATAGAGCTAGAAGACACACTCGTGGAGGAAATCAGAAACCAATGGAAGATCCCAACCTCCGGTGGCCTGGAAAAAATGCACTCGACCCAAAAAGAAGGGTGGCCTTGGCATTATAAACCTGAAAACCCAAAACATGTCTTTACAACTCAAACACCTAGATAAGTTCTTCAACAAAAGGGACATCCCCTGGGTCCATCTGATCTGGAACACATACTACACAAATGGCAAACTACCCCAAGCATCAAAAGCAAAAGGATCCTTCTGGTGGAAAGATGTACTCAAACTTGTTGATCTTTTCAGGGGCATAGCCTCCTGCACTTTGGGTAATGGCACAACCTGCCTCTTCTGGAGTGATGTATGAAATGGCCACCTCCTCCAGCAAAAGTATCCTAGACTCTACACCTTTGCAAAGAACAAGGACATCACAGCCGCAGACTTCATCATGGCTGACAATCATATATCCCTCTTCCACCTACCTATGTCAGCAGAAGCATACCAAGAATTTTCACAACTGAAGCATCTCATACAACTACAAATGGATGACCACCAACAGACTGCAGACACCTGGACCTACCAATGGTCATGCAAGAGCTACTCCTCCTCAAAATTCTATCATTCCACCTTCCAGCATCTACAACCACCAAGACCTTTCATCTTGCTCTGGGAGGCCAAATGCAACAACAAGCTCGAGTCTTCACCTGGCTACTGTTGATGGACAGACTGAATACCAGAAACATCCTCAAAAGAAAGAAACACAAGCTGCCCAATAACAACTATGAATTCAATGACAACATCTAGGAATTCAATGGAACACATCAAGCCAATTCTATGAAATGATGATACAAGCAAGGCAGGAACACACAAGCAACTTCTTCATGGAAATCTTCGTTATGGCAACCTGGCACATTTGGAAACAAAGAAACAACAAAATCTTCAACCGCAATAACCCAACTTTCAACGGCTGGAAGAATAATTTCCTCTCTGAAGCGGACTTGCAAGCTCACATAATGCCTCAAACCAAGCAAGCTACTTTCAACACGGTCATCAATTTGTACAGATAGATAGTCAATCTCCTTCCCCTATTTGGGGGTTGTTCTTTGACTTTTTGCGTTTCCCCAAGTTGTTAGAGGGGCTGTGGGACCCCTGTTTTTTCTGATCCTTTATATTAATATATATCTACCTGTACTTTTCAAAAAAAAAACACTGGCAGGGAAGCCACAATCCCTCACAATTACCGGGCTTCTGTGTCTTCGCTCTTTTATTTATTTATTTGTGACCATAACAACTCCGCTGCTTCCTTCAAGCTAAGAGCTCACCACCAAATGACTAAAGATCTTCACAGCGACACTCAAAAGTCATGGCGAGTAACCCCAAACGGAGAGGGAGGCATCGACGAGTGCAGTGGCATGGGGACGAGCCGAGTCGGTACAGATGCCGTGCCAAAGGGAAAAAGAACTCGACTGGTAACCTGCAAAATTTCCTGTTTCTCGGTTTTACTGATGGACGCCAGATGGTTAAATATACCGATCAAATTTGTCCGGCTGGACTTCAATTTTATCAAAAGATGAAATTTTGAATAAAAATTTGTTCAAAAAATTAAAATTTGGATAGAATTTTTGGCCTGAGAGATCCGAGAAATTCAAGAGCAAAACTGATAAAATTGGTTATCGGATTTACCGATGGTAGCCGAGATTTTTTAATCCGAGAAAGTTTAAATTTTCTTGCTTTCAATTATGTAAACCGGCCGGGAGGTGAATATGGCGGTACAGTGTTTTTGCTAAATTTACCGGCATCTTCCAGGCACAATTAGACTGAACTATGAAAATTCAGATTCCAGTCTCCTGGACATCTCTGATTGCGAGCGCTATAGACTGTAATGCATCAATACTACCACCGCACCATTCCAGTGTTTTTTCTTGGATCCTGTCGCTAACTAAATTCCTAAGATGATTGCTTCAATAGTACCACTGCACGTATCAATGTCAAAAACACTACGAGTTCAGTTTCAGGTAACAACCCTCACCTTGCCCCAGTTCTAGCTTCCTTCACCATTTTCATCAAGGAACTAGCCACCGCATAAGGGAACAAGAATGTTTGTTGTGACCTTTGGTTGTGAACATAGTGCTAAAAGTGTGACTGTTGATTGGTACTTAATACCTGATGCATTAGTATTAATGATTATTGTTAGTACTGTTTAAGTAGCTACAATCAAAATATTGATAATAAACATTTGCATGGTAATTATATTGGTGCCATCCAACTCTGGGTTAGTACAAGCCTTTACCAACACCACTTACATGGACCTACACCCTATTGGACAGTAAAGATTTCTATGTATATACATTTGTTGCTAAAAGTTCTTCGACCTATACTCAATTCCTAAAATGTACCAAGTTGTTGTGGAAATTTATTGTTATTTTTATTTTGCAAACCCTAATACATTTGTGAAATATGAGGAGCAACATGAAAAATGATCAGTTGCAATTGATGGGCTATACGAGGGACTATGGCGGTTTACAGTGATATTTGAGCTTGTTCCATGTTGGAAATGGTATTCTGGGGAAGCCCAATGTTGGCAATATTGGCAGCTTTTTTATAAAAATAGTGCTTAAATATATGAACATAAAACCGTAGTTCAAAGCAAAGGGATTTGCTCCCTTTAGATCACAAAACAGCCAACGGGTGTGAAAGCTTGTCATAAATAGAGTATGAACTACTATATTATTATTTACAACTGGTTAACTGACACCAAAGTTTATACCTTGTATAAATCATGAATATCTCTATAGTGATAGGATTGTTGTCATAAATAGAGTAGGGACTGCTATATTATTATTTACAATTAGTTAACTGACACCAAAGTTTATACCTTAGATCATGAATAGTGATAGGGTTGTACAGGACAAGTTTATATAGCAGTATTTTTTTAAAAGAAAATAAATTGATACTTCAAGCTTGGATATATGCAACAGCATACAAGCCTAGAAGCCTGGAATTAATAAGCTCTTTTTTTGTCGGAGAGAAGCTGGAATTAATTAGATGGATTCTAAGTTACAAAGCTGAATATAGAGCAGTAGAAGCAGTACAGTTTTTTTACAAAACTAGTAGCAATATAATTTTTTAGATAGAAGTAGTAGCAGACATATCACCCGTTCTTTATTATAAATAAGCGCCCATGGCAATCTGAACATTTTGCTTCCAAGAACAATTAGCGGCCACTACCTCTTAGAGAGCGGAAGAGGAGCTATGGGCAGGCACTCTGCCAATCTGTGTGGCGTCCTGGTCGCTGCTCTGTTCTTGGTCTCCAGTGTAGCTCAAGCACAAGTTCTTTTCCAGGTACCCTTTACCGGTCGATGTCTTGGATCTGAAATTATTGCATTTCGAGTGACTCTGACCGTGTATTTTTGGGTTCCATTCTGCAGGGCTTTAACTGGGAGTCATGCAGGAGGTACGGCGGCTGGTACAGCTACCTGATGTCTCAGGTGGACAACATCGCCAGCACGGGTGCCACCCACGTGTGGCTCCCACCACCATCGCACTCGGTCTCCGAGGAGGGCTACCTGCCCGGCCGTCTCTACGACCTGGGCGCGTCCAAGTACGGCTCCGAGTGCGAGCTCAAGTCGCTGATCAAGGCCTTCCGCGGCAAGAACATCCAATGCCTCGCCGACATCGTCATCAACCATAGGTGCGCATAGTTTTCTAATTTGTTTGGGTCTGTTCAAAATGAACCTTCCTCAAATGAAGTTAAAAATTCTCCCAGTTTCACAGACTAATACTAGTATGGTACAAATGTACTAAGGTGTTGATCCAGAACTAACCGTACCGATTTGTACCCCTCTCTCTACTAGGTGCGCAGACAAGATGGACGGCCGGGGCATCTACTGCATCTACGAGGGCGGCACGTCGGACGGCCGGCTGGACTGGGGACCGGACATGATCTGCAGCGACGACACGGAGTACTCCAACGGCCGCGGCAACCCGGACACCGGTGCCGGCTACGCCCCCGCACCGGACATCGACCACCTCAACCCACGCGTGCGGCGCGAGCTCTCGGACTGGCTCGACTGGCTCAAGAACGACGTCGGATTCGACGGCTGGCGCCTCGACTTCGCAAAAGGTTACTCCGCACGTGTGGCCAAGACCTACGTCCGCAACACGGGCCCCGACTTGGTGGTGGCCTCCATCTGGAGCACGCTCAACTACGGCGGAGACGGCAAGCCGGCAAACAACCAGGACCGGGGCCGGCAGGAGCTGGTGAAGTGGGTAAAGAACGTGGGCGGGCCGGCCACGGCGTTCGATTTCCCGACCAAGGGCCTGCTCCAGGCCGCCGTGCAGGGCGAGCTGTGGAGGATGCGGGACGCTAACGGCAACGCGCCCGGGATGATCGGGTGGATGCCCGAGAAGGCCGTCACGTTCGTGGATAACCATGAAACCGGGTCGACGCCGCACAAGTGGCCGTTCCCGGCCGACAAGGTCATGCAGGGATACGCATACATCCTCACACACCCGGGCATCCCCTGCATCGTAAGTACGGTGCCATTGTTTAATTTCTTTCGTGTGCTATATAACACTGAAGGCTGTTAAATCTGTTTTGGTTCACTGAATGCCCAGTTCTTCGACCATGCGTTCGACTGGAACTTGAAGCAACAGATCACCGCGCTCTCCGAAGCTCGGTCAAGAAACAGGATCCACCCGGGAAGCAAGCTAGAGATCCTGAAAGCAGAGAGTGACGTCTACATTGCCAAGGTCGATGACAAGTTGATAATGAAGATCGGGCCGAGAATCGATCTTGGCAACCTGATTCCCTCAGACTTCCGCGTCGTGACTAGTGGCAACGACTACTGCGTTTGGGAGAAGGGTTGCACCAGCAGTATCCATCATGCTACTACAAGGAACAAATCGTTGCCTACTCGTTGATAGGATAGATATGCACACCACCGATCAATTATTTTCAATGCAGCATCTATGTTGATTTCACTGCAATGGTAATAACAAGACAACTCTGTATTGGGACATTACTCCTCGATGAAATATTGTTGACTAAAAATAATATTTTAGATTCAGGGAGTTGCAACTTGAAAAGACGTACACATGGTCCTCAAGATTAGATCTGTTTGTTGAGCAGAGGAGCAACATATGCAATCCTAATCTAGTCATATGCTACATCCCAAGTGCTGTAGAAAGCCTCTAAGGTGAACCCATAATTGTAGTTACACCCCAATTCCATATGTGAAATCAGTCAGAACCAATAGTTGTTTGTAGGACCGGGCCTCTATTGCGATAATACAATGGGAGCAACCAACCCATGTTCTTCTTCTAAAAGGAAATGAAAAAGAAATATCCTAGGCAACGAGGGAACACTAAAATATCCGGGACTATAATCCACATTTTTTTCTTCTTTTCCTTTTTAGTCACAACTTTCTGACAAGCTTTATTTTTGGGGGACAATGTAGATCTAATTAATAATAAAAGGAGACGAAGTCCTCACCAAGATGCCTTAGAAAAAAAAAGAGAAATAGCCTATAAATTCTCACAAAAAGAAAAACATCCAACCATTGAATTTGCATCTATCGAATCTTGGATTATCATCCAACCCTTCCTACAATGTACCCTACGAAGTCTACCCTGCAACGTGGACTTTTCCAACCAGAGATCGAACCCCGGCAGCCAGAATAGAAAAACCAATTATTAAATCCAACGTGACATGATTTATGTTTGTGGCATTCACACATGACGTATCCTGACAGAGAGAGATGCGCATCTGATGAACCATGTTTAAACATAAATCTGCAGTCTATCTCTAACTTAAGATTTCTATATGGGAATCACAAAGGTCCAAAATAATGGCCATTATTTTTCCTCAACTAATGGTCATTAGTTCAAGGGTAGTTTAGTAATTGCACTAAAAAAATTATATTTTTTATCATACAAACTTGTGTTAAATACACTAAAATTTGATTACAATAATAATGATGATGATTAATTAAATTTAAAATAAATATTTTATAACATATTCATGTAAAAATTGACTAACTTGTTAGTTATGATGAATTTTTGTATTATAATCATATTATTTTGACAATATTACCCTTACTAATGGCCATTAGTTATTAACTTCTAAAATTTAATCTACACCGTTAGATCCAACTAATGACCATTAGTTGAGGAAAAATAATGACCATTATTTTAGACCTGAAAACACCCCCTATATATATATATATATATATATATATATTATACATATATTTCTGTATGGGCGATGTATTCTTAGATTGTCATCCAACCGTCAATGCCTACAACATGATCCTCAGATAGTCGTATTTATATATCGGTCCCTTTTTTTATGTGTACAGCTGCACTGGCGGCTCCAAGTCTAAAAATCTATACAAAGTGATGGATCACCGGTGGTACCGCAATGGCATCCCAGGTCTCGAATTCAATGTCCTTTCTATGCTGGACTGGATTTTTACACCAAGACAAACTTAACGCCATGGCAGGGAACTGGCAAGCAGGTAAGATGCTGCACTGCATTGATTACTTTCTTTGATTGAATGACTCTATATACCCCGCATTATGTATCCTGCATATACCCTCAATGTGATGCTTATAGATCAGGCCACATAAACGCTAATTGATCCCAACCATGCATGAATTATGCCCATACATGCAAAAGCCACGCTACAAACGTTAGGACTTAGTGATTGGCAGGCACCATCCATCGAATACAGATTCATCGGGTCATGAGTACATATCAACATGCAAAGGTTCAGATCGATTTACATTCAATTTGTTACGGCTTGGTGAAAATCATCTTAACAGCTGTGGTCCTGTGTACTGAAGAGCCCAGAGTTGGTGTCAGTGTATTAGGGCTGGCTGGGCTCAGTCGGATCAGTCTTCCATAGTTGCTTTTTTCCGGTGGCCACGAAAGCTTCGAGCCTTCAAAGTTCATTTGTCAATTACTGTATGTTTCACCCAACGACACATTTTATCACGATGTTATAATTTCTTTTTGGTTTATGCTACTGTTTTACTGTTTAGCCTGTGATTCTCCTCCTATCAGACTCAATGCTTTGCCATGCCTTTGTGTAAGGTATGAAGGGCATATGAATTGCTACACCGTAGTTGTAAGAGGTGTGTTAATTTGTTGTAGTGAACACAACAAGGAAAACCTTGACAAGACCCTTTGCACCAAGGCTTGAGAGTAGAAAACATGCATGGATCACGACCATAGAAATTCATCACTTGCTAATGATGCCGGAGGCCTGGATACAGAGTGGTAAGTCTGTATCTGACATGATATTGCATTGGGGGTAAAGACATCAAGGTTGCATTGACTTATCTCAGGTGAATCGTAAGAGTAGAAACACTTGCATTCATGCCTAGTGGATAGTGGAAACCAATGTCTTTTAGTTATTGAAATTTATTTCAGTTTTTTTATTGTACGGACGCTTGATTAAAAAAATTGTGCAGGTTAAATTAATCTATATGGATGATGGTCATGAACAAAATATTCTCAGGAAATGAAAAATTGCGGTGTGTTTTGTAGTGGGACCTGAGTATGGTCTTCCTACCTGAGTATGGGCTTCCTACCTGGCGTCATGGTATCCAACAAGTCGGAGATTAATTCTTTCGTTAGTTCACTTGTTGGTAACTGGTATGCAGATTTAATTACTTCATTCATCTGTTACAAACTCTTTTATCAACTCATACTACTTTACGACCCTTAGTGGAATATTGTTATAGACAATGCATATTCCACTATTGGAATATAAGAAAATTCATACATATACTAACTATCTGACAGTGAAAGAACAGTTTTTCAAAATATTTCTGAGTCCAATCATCCCTTGGGAGTAGAATATTGTTATAGATTTAGATTTTTAAATATTCATAAGAAACTTTACAGCCCCCGGAATGCTGTTATAACAATGTAAATCAATAACGACAGATATATTATTCAACACAGCTATGTAGCAATTTCTTTTTTGTTTCATGCTCTAATTATTCATTGCTTATTAATTTGACAATAAAGAAAAAAATCCTAAACACTGTCATTTTCAAAGTTGGGGCATGTAAAAGATAGGTCCAAGTAAAGAGATAGTACCAGAAAGCCATGCGAGGTGAACGCTGGACGAGCGAAGCAGCGGTCAAGCGGAAGCCAAACACGGGCGAAGCGTCGGGTCGCGTTGCCTTCTAGCCAGCAGCCAGCTAAGCCACGAATCACACGTGCTTAGCTAGCTTTCCCGAAATGCCGTCAAGATTTACCGCCTTCCAGTGGAATCCAGGGTGACGGCTAGGGGTGGAACGGTCTTGTAAAGTTGTGGCTCATTAGGACTATAAAGGGAGCCCAAGAGTCACCTGTAAAGACACATGTAATCAGCAAGTTAACTTTGCTTATACTAGAGTTCTTATCTTGCCATTTCGTTCTTTACTACCTCGCATATTTCATCTCTGTGTTCTGTATGCTAAGTGAGCGTTACCCTCGCTGCTTAGTACACCAACATTGACGCCCACCGTGGGGCGAAGGGGGTGATAACAGTAAAAGGAGATCAGCAGCTGGCAAGAAACATTGCAAAAGGATTCACACCGGGATTAGCAAACATACATAGCATCCAAGTATTCACCAAATATGACCGGGAAGAAAACAGACAAAAGAAGCCAAAAGCCTAGGCCTTTAGCCTGTCAAAAGCAAAAACCACAGAGAGACAGAAGCGCTGATCTGGTGCAATATGAAGGAATTCTTCGCACCAGCACCAGCCGAAGCAATGGAAGCGCTGCACAGCAAGAAGTGGCAAAGCCTTCGCAAACAGGCGAAGGACAAGCACCAAACATAAGAGCAAAATTGTAAAACAGCGCCTCTGCAAGTTATAAGCAAGGGGGCTGGCGATGTAGTTAGAGAAAACTTAGTTTTTCATTTCTAGCAAAAAAAGCCAAAAGTATGTCCTCTTTTCCTCGCAAGGAAAACCCTACCTAGGGTGAGAGGTTTTTATCGAGGTGGCATGTGTAATAGTAGCTATAAGTAATATAAATTGTGTTTCCCCAATATTCAAAGTAAAAATAGTCCAAATGACTTCTAAAAGCAACGGAAGTCTAAATATTCGACAGCGAGGCAACACTCGCCCCATAGCCGTACTCCGGTAGGCATAAGCAACACACCTTGGAGAGGCAAGGGCCTCTCTCCGTTGGGCATAAACAAGAACCACGAGAGAGTTGGCCTGAAAAGCAATTCACTCCGTTGGGGATAAGCAAAACCCACGAAAGGTTGGTCGGTTAAACAATTCACTCCGTCGGAGATAAGCAAAACCCACGGAGTGCTGGCCAACCAAAACAATCAAGCTCCCGCCGAGCATAAACAAGAACCGTGAAATTTAGACAAAACTAATCGTTAAGCCGCAAAGGGGCTCGCGTTTTTCGTTCAAAGCAAACTCACTTCGCCTCTAACGACTAACGAGGGGTAGTGGCATTTTCTTTAAACAAAACGAATCGTTAAGCCGCAAAGGGGCTCCCGTTTTTCATTCGAAGCAAACTCACTTCGCCCCTAATGACTAAAAGGGAGGAGTGGCATTTTTTAAAAAAACGAATCGTTAAGCCGCAAACGGGCTCGTATTTTCGTTCGAAGTAAACTCACTTCGCCCCTAACGACTAAGAGGGGGAGTGGTATTTTCTTTAAACAAAACGAATCATTAAGCCATATGGGGCTCGCGTGTTTCGTTCGAAGTAAACTCACTTTGCCCCTAACGACTAAGAGGCGGAGTGGCATTTTCTTTAAACGAAATGAAGCGTAAAGCCGCAAAGGGGCTCGCATCTTTCCTTTGAAGTAAACTCACTTCGCTCCCGAAGACTAAAGCGGCGGGGGGGGGGAGTGGTGTTTCATACGGGAACAAGCCTAAATGGCTCCGATACCAAAGAGGCTCGCAAGCAAACAACAAGGCATCTTAAGGGCAAAAGACAACACAAGACGAACTAGCACAACCCATAAATAAGCATTCGGTACGGGAAAACGAGCAGAACAAGGCCCGAATTACATGATCGATAAAAAATCTCAACGACTCCGCCAATATTATCCCCTTCGTAAAGCGGAGTACCGTACGCGAAGCACATCTCCATCGGGTCGCACTCCGGGACTTCCACTTTCACCTTCGCGTCATCCGGAAAAGCGGATGACGGGGCCGAGGGACGATCTCGAAAGAATTTCCTCGGCTTGCATCGGCCTTTAGCATATCGAACGCTAGCAATTCTCTAGAAGTCGGCAAGGTCGTCTCGAGGGTTCAAAGCGCGGCACAACTCATAACAACCCCGGGTAACCCTCAAGTAAGCTCGTTGCCAAGCAAGAGGCATGATATCGAGCGTAGCGCGAGGCGCAAAATCATCCGTCTTTAGAGCTGAGCCCCGTGAAGTAAAGCAACAAACATGGTCCCGTGAGATTTTATTCATGTTCCCTTTTAAAGATAACACCCAACTTGAAAACCGTGGATTTTACAATCTCCCACTCATCTCGCTCAAATGATTCGGGGTAAGTGGAGCGACCTGCGAGGCTACAACCCGCGACGTCGTCAAGAGGCTCTAAGCGTGTTGCACCTACTTGAGTTGGGGGCCTAGGCACCCTTCTTGGAGTAGCGCCGCGAGACGAAGAGGTTCCGAGTGGCGACGCTGAATTCAGCGGCTGCCCGTTTCGCACCTATCTTTGGCATGGCACCCCGGGAACCCGAGGGCCCGGAGATGCTGCTTCGCTTCCTCCCGATATGCCATCGACCTCGCCGCAAGCCCTATCCAAGGCTTCGGTAAAACCAAGATCGACCTCGGAACTTGAAGCCACGCCATCACTCCACGCAGATTCATCGGGAAGGCCTAGAGCTCGGATTAACTCGGACACTTCGCTATCGGATTCCTGCGTAGGCCCTTCACGCGGAACATATGCAGGTTAAGAGTTATTTACAAAACATGGTTTCGGCGCGACAGGGACACGAAGCCTCAAAACAAGATTCATAAAACCCCTATCTAATCCACCTCTTCGCCAGAATCAGCCACGGCGGGGGAAGACTCCGTGTCGCGGCCCTCGCGCGTGGGTGGATCAGCCTCCTCTTCCTCTTCCCCTTCCTCCTCTTCCTCGCTCTCCTCGGCTGACTCCTCGAGGTGCTGCAGAAAAAGAGAGTCGGAACTTCAACGCCAAGACACAGCAGACTTCACGCCAAAAGCACCTACCGCGTTCACCGGGCGACGAGTCGGTACTCGGTCACGACACGCCGTGCTGCCTGCTCGACCGCCGGCTCGCGCCTTCGCGAGAACCCGGACCGATGACGGTGTCCGCGTTGATCGGGCTCCTAACATGCCGGCAGCCTCGCCCCTCGAACAAGTTTAAGCCCGCCTCAACGCTAAACAGCGAGGCGAACTTGCAGCTCCTCTCGATAACTTTGGGCAAAGCCGGGAGTTAGGCCTCTAGCTAGTCGAAGAAGGCCCGCTCCGCATCATCACCCTCGGCCACTCCAAAAGGAGGGACAACAGCTCCGACGCTCCCCGGCGACTCGACAAGGGAGGCGTTGATCTTCGCGCCCTTTCGAGCGATAAAGGCCTCACGGTTGTCGAGGGTAGCCGACAGGTCCTTCGCCTCCTTCTTGGCAGCCTTGAGCTTCTTCACGGTGCGCTGCTGCGCCGAGCGGGAGGTTTCAACCGACTCCTTTGCGGCAACAAGAGCTTTCTTGTCGCCCTTGGCAGCCTACTTCAGCTCCGCCACCTCGTTCGAGTAACCGTGCGTTGGCCTCCTTCATCGCGTCAAGTTCTGCAGTCACCTTCGCTTGGCGCGATAGGTGGTTTGACAGCGCCGCGGCCAAGTTCTAACCTTGGCGAAACACGCCTCACAACTCCGCGATCAGCGCTTCGTCCGAATGATCCGACGGAGACATGCTAAACGGCGGCGCGAAGAGGCAAGTTGCTTTCTAGGAGCCGCAAGGGCATGGAGTAGGGGGCAGCTGTCAAAAGAAACGAAGCATGAGACAACACATAAAAACAACATGGCGATGAAAGAGGAAAGCCGCGGCCGACCTTGCTCACCGGCTCCAACTTCGACCGAGGCTGCACGGTTGGCGGAGCTCGGGTTCGCTGCAGAACACAAGCAAAGATGCATCCAATCTTGATACACAACAAGTTAAAGCAACAGCACTTACTTTGACCGGGGGAGTGGAGCCGCCTCGAACCTCGAGTCAAGGCTTCTTGGTGTTGTTCTTCTTCTTCGGAGCAGGAAGCGGCTCCGAAAGCGGGTCATGCATCATCACCAACCGAAGCGTCGGATTAGGGGGACAATGTCCGACCGGCCACGAAGGAGCCGGCCGAACCGAGACAGGTGTTTGGAGAAGCCCTTGGGCTAATGCTCACGGGCAAAAGGCCTTTCTCGACGGCGGGACTTAGTGCTCGCCCCACCTCCGGCGCCTCGCTTCTTCCTCCTGCCGCCGACCGAGCAGCCCTCGTCGGCCCCAACCTCGGGGCACCTCGCGTGGCGGGGGGGCGCTATGGAATCCTCGCGGCACCAAGGACCCCGTAGAAGTGGCCCTTAGTGGCCGTGTGGGAGACGACGACCCGATGCTCCTCCATCGAGTAGCTACTGCAGTAGAGGTTCGCCCGCTGCACGACATCCCAAACGAAAGCCCCCGCCCTATTTCTCCATTGGGCCAGCTGATCATTCCCGATCCCGAAGCCAGCCCTCGGGGGCGAACGGCGGCGGCACGGAATTCCTCCACCAGGTCGCGGCTGCTACTCGGTGCGGTACGCCCGAAAATAAACCGCTCAAGATCCGGTATCCTTATAGGGTCGGAAGGCACCGGTCACGAAGCGAAGGGGTAGACCGTCTTTGTCTCCCCGGCCTCCGTCACGCTCATGCCTAGAACCTTAGCGTAGAACTAGTACCGATGCCGTGGCTCCATTTATTCATGCTCCGGTGCATGACCTGCTTGTTCTCGTTCCGGCGAGGCGTGAAGGTGAAAGACCCATAGTTGCAATCGTGTTGCACATCGTCTATTTTTATGTGGCGCTGTTGGTTGTGCAGCACGAAGTGCCGGGTAAACACCTCGATGTCGAGGTCATCGCCATAGCTGACCATACCCCGGATAAACTTGCTCGGGTGAGTGAAGGCACCGGGGACAGCTCATGCAACTCGATCCGATAGCGATCTAGGATGGTCAACACGAACTAGTGGGAGGGGATGACAAGCCGCGAAAGACCGCCACCTCGTCCGCCTTGGGGCTGATGCGGGGGCTTGCCTAATCTTCTCGTCGTAGGATCTAGGGGATAACTTGACCCGTACAACCCGACGAACCGATGGCACCAACGAGTTGCTCGAACAGCCACCTGTGACAAATGATTTCACCCAACCACACACTTTGGTCGATGCCTAACCCGAACCACGCAAGGTAGAGGCAATGCTCTTGCAAATCACAAGGAAACACAAGAACAAATGGTAGAGAAACACTCACAATCCTCAAGAGGGCAGTAATGGCACAATCCTAAAGATAAGAGCACTTGGCTTTTCTCTATTTTCTGAGTTCAATTCGTGGTTAGGGTTTCCACCAAGTGTACAAGGGTTATTCTTTCTAGGAACACCCCTCCTAGTTGGGCTAAACCGAAGTTAGATGGGCCCGGGACAAAACAGGCAAGCAAAAGTCGTACAGGAAAGAAAAGAAACGCATTGTTTAGATCGGACACTCCGAACTGCCCAAAAGAAACACAATGTTCGGATCGGACACTCCGAACCGACCAAAAGGAACATGCTACGAATTGAAATGGTTCAGGAACAGTCTTCACCAAAATGGCCATAACTCAGTTCACAAAGCTCCGATGGAGGTGCCGTTTCTTTCATATGAATGTAGATTTCATAAGCTTTCCATCCATGTATAAAACATATGATGATCTCCTCCAGAATAATGAATTGATCCGACATTTGGAGAACAGAATCCGTGCTTCAGCCCTTCGACTTCAACTTGCTCTCTTGGGGTGTCAAGTGGCCGCCACGCCCTAAACTTGTGCTTCAAACCTCATGTTATAGTTGTTTCGTTTTGGCCCGAGTCATTGATCTCTCATAATTGTAGTCACGAGGCTGAGTGTCCTGATCAACAATTGTCAATGGCATGTCTTGGGAGGTGTCCTCATCGGGGGCTCGGCTTCTCCTCATCGACCGGGAGGCGGTACCCTTGAAGGAGGCCCAACCCAACTAGCTCCTTCGCAAGGTCGTCGGTCATCTTCGATGGCTTAATATGGAAGGTCTTCGGGTTGGGGGGCTTGGCGACCTTGGGGCGCCGGCGGTGCGAAGTGTTTGCGCCGTAGGCTGGCCAATGCCGGCAGCGGTGGCGGAGGCCTCGCTGCCGTCCCGGTTGTCCTCCTCGCCCTCGCCGGCGGCCTCGCTTTGGTCGCCCTTGTCGGCGGTGTCACCGGTCGCGTCTTTGTCATCATCCCCCGCGCTCGAGCCGCCGCTCTCCTTGGACGGAGTGCTGGACGGAGGCCTCCGCATCGTCCGGTCCTCCGGGTGATGGTCGGTAGTGCCCTAGCCAACTAAGTCCTCGAACGGTCGGACGAAGCCATCCGGAACAGCAGCAGAAGCAAAGTTAGTGAAAACAGAAGCCGACAAGTCCGCTGAACAACAAAGGCAAAGGAGGGCAACTCACGGAAGCGAAAGAAGTGCAAAGAAATGAGGCGAAGCGATTCGAGCAATGGAAACGTCGAGTCTAAGCAATAGACGGAGGTCAAAAGCGAAGAAAAGCCCGGAATCAAAGAATTCTTCGCAAGGCACGGTAGCAAACTTTTCACTGCCATAATTTCACAATTATTATAATGACAAACATTACAAATCCCATAATTCTACAATCACAATAATCTACCACACACATCCATAATTTCACAAGTCAAGACCAGAATGCAGCCATACATATCCACAACTTCATAGTCAAGTCTAAAATACAGCCTGGAGAAGTAGGAAATAATTATTTTGTCGAATTCAGCCACACAAGTCCAAACCTTCTTCTAATCTTAGCTGTGTACTCTACTATTATTTAGTTCTTCAAATACTTGAATCAATTATGGAGAAAGGAATGTAGCACATTAGTTTTGTTTATGCAAAAGCCACTTAGCTTAATAATTAGACGCAATAACTTGAAATAAACAATAGGCCACAAACAAGATCATGCTTAACTCATAAAATTACTCCGTACTTGTTGTCTTATAGTTTACTGAAGAAAGCACTTCTAATGTTCATTAGAGCTCATGAAATTTACAAAAGAAAAGAACTTCTAAGTTTCTTTAGAGATCATGCAATGTTCTTTAGAGCTCATGCAATTTGTATTAAACCTTACCGATCTCTAACAAATTAAACCATAATATGTGACAGGTAATTCTAGTCTCTGTATATGCAACCAGAACATAATACTCCTGATTAACCAATATCTACTTAACTATTGAATGATAATAAAGAACTTAGTGTCGATGGAATATTATTCAATTAGAACAAATGCAACATCAATCAGTTATAAGACTCGCCTTTTATTGATTGGTTAATAAGGCTTCAATAGAGAAGATAGCTTGGCAAGAATGTGAACCCATCTTCTGATTTTGTTTCTTGCCACTCGCTACACAAGATCAAAAGCAGATCATAAAAATTATTGTTAAATGGCAATAAATACTATTAGAAATGGCATGCTAAAGCTCAAGTTGACATTTTTCTTCTCAATTGTAGGGCAGATAAGAGGGCAACTAAGATGGCACTTAATAACATATGCAGGTAGCAATTCAAAAAAACAGATTATAAAAAGCAAATCACTACAGTAGCAAAAGAAATAAAACACATATGTATAGATGAACAAGCAAGATAAAATAGACCAAAGATGCTCACATAGTCCTGATTAAAGCTCCAATGTGCACAAACTATTTCTACAACTACGATGAACCAATTCATACATAGGGAGATGCAAAATTTGACTGGAACCAGAATGCAAATATTAAGCAGACTTTAGATCATACACAACACTAAATAGATTTACCTCATTCCAATCTTGCACTGAACCTCACTCCAATCTTGCATCAGGTTTAGATCCTTCTGAAACAAACAATGACCGAATCAAAACTAATAATAATGGTTTATTGAGACAAGATGAAAGAATAGAACTAAATGTGCATGTCAAAGGCCATTGTTTCTGTTGCGCAAATCACAAGCAAGCAGGTAGACAACTCTTCATACTAGCAATATTCTGAGTACACTCAATAGTCAATTACACATGAAATAAGGAAACATGAAAGGAGGTATATAGAAAGCACTTTGTGCCGATCGAGAGGAGACACAATGCTGACATGAAGGGGAGCAGACGACTCGGAGTGGAGATCGATCAAGAAACGAGAGGTGCCAAGATTCTGAATCTTCTTCGTGTTGTGCCCATATAAATACTTGTAGAAGCCCTAGGATAGGCATATAACACGAGAGGGACAACATATCTTGTGAGTTTAGAGCCACAGGGGCTTGCCCCATTATTTATGATCTCTAGTTGCTAGATTTAGCTTAGCTAATCTAGCCAAGTCGACATTCGCAAGATTGTAGGCTTGAAATTTCAAGAACCACTGGTGCTTGGGGTAATCCATCAAGGTAGGTCTACTAGATGGTGATGAATCTTGTACTATGTATCTTTAAGATGATTGAATATGTTGATAAATGGTTTTGGTGTATTGATTATCTGAATTCTATGATTTCACATGTGCTTGTTCCAATTGCTTAGTTCTAGGCTAACTATTTAGATGCTATGTTAATTATGGTGGTGGTCATGTTACCCGGTGCACACGTGGCACTCGCTGATGCATCAGTGCTACTGATCGTGCGGAAGATGGATCAAGTCGTGCACCTAGAGGAGAAGTTGTGGTTGATGATGAAAGTGGTGAGGACGATGAAGGTTTCCAGGCTCGTAACACCGAGGTCATAATATTTTATTTCATTTCAATCATATGGTCTTCAATCAACCAGCAAGAGTTTAAGCATAGAGGCTTTAGCATATTTCTTTGGATGGCTGGGAGCATATTCGGGAGGTCCCTAGATACAACATCACGTAATTTTTTCATGGTTTGAACTGTGTTGTCAAGCTAGCAGCAGAAATTATTAAGCCTTTCGACCCAGATTTCAACAACATACACCCTCGGTTACAAGGGGCTAGGTTCAAAGGACTTTTCAAGAATTGTATAGGGGCAATATATGGAACTCATATTGAAGTTATTGTACTAACAAACAAGGTTGCTCAATACCTTAACCGAAAGGGTAGGAGCTTACAAAATGTAATGGTCGTATGTGACATGGACTTGAGATTCACATTTGTCCTTGCTGATTGGCTCGGGTCGGTTCATGACATGAGAGAATTCAATGATGCCATGACAACGTATGGTGATAAATTTCCACGTCCACGTCGGGGTATGCATTACTCCTAATTAAATGCACCATACCATTATTTTCATTTGTTTATACATGGATAACCCTCTGTAATTATTTGTTTTTGTACATGCAGGTAAATACTCTAGTGGACTCGAGGCTACCCAAATAGATGGGGTTATCTTGCACCATACAGGGGAACAAAGTAATATCTTCAAGAGTATCGCCTTGGAACAAGGCCAAGAGGTATGAAAGGACTTTCAACTATGCACATTCTTCACTTAGAAATGCAATAAAGAGGTCATTTGAAGTGCTAAAGCGAAGTGGAGGATGATGTATGGCATTCCAAGTTTTTCAATTAAAAAACAAAGCAAAATTATTGTGGCATGCATGGCACTTCACAATCTCATAAGAGAAAATGATAATGACGATGAAGAGTTCAACCTCATAGAACAATATGAGGAATGCAAGAACAGGGCCATCAGCAACACCAAAGTAACAATTTCTCACATTTGGCTATGAGGACATGGACATGAATGCTTTCCGTGATCAGATTGCCCATGCTATCTACTACAACCACTAATTTCAGCTGTTGGAGGTGCTGATTTTGTGTTGAGATGCTTGTTTATTTGTGGTTATCTCCATCCAAACTGTTGTTCGCTATGTAACATAGTAGTTTCAAATTCTGTTGTCAACATGTTTAATTGTGACTGTTGTGAACATGTTCATTTGTGATTGTGTTGGGAACATGTGTATTTGTAATTGTGTTGGGAACATGTGTATTTGTTATTCTGTTGTGAAAATGTGTATTATTGTTGGGTTATATGGATTTATTGCATTCTGCATGAGGTGTGCGTGGAGTTCGGGGTAAAACAGATATTTTATACAAATTTGTGACTTTTTAGAGGGGTGAAACGAACACTCCTCTAATTTTTATCTACTACAACCACTAATTTCAGCTGTTGGAGGTGCTGATTTTCTGTTGAGATGCTTGTTTATTTGTGGTTGTCTCCATCCAAACTTGTTGTTTAACATGGTAGTTTCGAATTCTGTTGTCAACATGTTTAATTGTGACTGTTGTGAACATGTTCATTTGTGATTGTGTTGGGAACATGTGTATTTGTGATTATGTTGTGAAAATGTGTATTATTGTTGGGTTATATGGATTTATTGCATTCTCGCATGAGGTTTGCGTGGAGTTCAGAGCAAAACAGACATTTTATACAAATTTGTGACTTTTTAGAGGGGTGAAACGAACACTCCTCTAATTTTTAGACATCTGCAAAATTTAGAGCCCTAATTGTTATACCCCTCTAAATTTTGACGTCTAAGAGCATCTTTAGCAGATTACTCAAAGTGATTGCAAATACCTAAGAAGCTGCTCAAACACCTTAAAAAATAGCTCAAGCAACTTACATATCCGGTTACCTATCCCTAATTTTTTTTGTTTCTTACCTAAACCTCTCATCTCACTACCAAAATATATGTTTCCAACTCCAACAACCTAAACTTCGCTCACGCACGCGGGAATGAAGCAACCGCCAACCACCGGAGTTTTTCGCACTCGTTCCCGTCGTCACCAATTATCACGGCGACAGGAGGCCACAACACTCACGATTCCGGCGAGAGTACGTCGCGCGACCACGATTTGATGAGTTCCCACATTGATCCACACCGGCCGCCGGGCGTCATCGGGCGAGATGTCCGACATCACGTGGGTGTAGGAGAAGATTGAGTTCTTGCGTCGGGCCGGGCTCACCACGGGGTAGATGGCGACATGCCGGGGCTCGCTTTGGAGGAGGAGTACAACGCGTTGGAGTTTGAGTTGGGGGAGGAGGTTGACATGCGGGTGGAGGGCGGCGCGTCGGTGCTCCGCGTTGGGGAGGCAGGGATCGAGCTCAAGCGAAGACAAACGAATCTCGGTGTGGAAAGATAAGATGTGTTTTGGAAAAAGACCATATGGAATCGTGTAAATTTTGTGTAATATTCTGTGTCTTGCCATTTTAACGCAAAACTCCTCGAGTTTGTTAGAATTTCCAAAATACTTTATAGGTACTCAGTTTTAGGTACTCGCTAGAGCGGAGTATAAAATGCTTACCTATATTTTCTCTTTCTTGCATTGTATCTAAATCAAATTTTAAACGTTCACTTTTAGGTAAGCTGCTAGAGATACTCTAAAGGAAGGAACCTACCCTAAAAATAGTCTTTTGAGATTAACTTAATGAGAATTCTTTACTACCTCCGTTCCATAATATAAGTACTTGCTGACTTTTTAGAATGATGTTTGACCGCTTGTCTTATTCAAAAATTTATGAAAAAATAAAAACAAATACATCATATTTAAAATATATCTAACAATAAATTAAAATATAACAAAATAATCATATTTTTATAAATTTTTTGAATAAGACAACGGTCAAATTCAATTTAAAAAATTAATAAATACTTACATTTGGAACGGAGGTATAGTACATATGCTTACAACGGCTGACCAGAAAATTCAACTTAGCACGCACCGCCCTTGAATCCGCGTCTGGTCCCCGTCCCTCGGTTCCTGCAGTCTCACCTCACCAACCCCCTGCGCCCTGTCTCCCTCACTGGCTGCTGCTCCCTGTACTTGCCCGCCACCAACCCCGTCGCCACATCCGAGCAAGGGACGCCGTCGAGGAGAAGAAGATGACGCTAGTCTGCGTGCCGTTGGTGGCCCCGACGGTGGAGGAGATGGAGGCCGACGCCTTGGCGGCCGCGGCCGCCGGTGGCGACCTCGTCGAGATCCGCCTGGACTTCATCCAGGGGTTCCGCCCGCGCGAGCACCTCCCGCGCCTGCTCCGCGGGTGCCCGCTCCCGGCCCTCGTCACCTACCGGTTCGTTTCCGCGTCCCTCTTCCCCAGCATCCAGCCATAGCTTGCGAGCTCCGTTCCTGCTCCTGCTCGTTATGTAGATTTCGCAGCCCATTCGCAATTATTCGGTGCACGTTGTCGGGTGTTCGTGTGGGGGTTGCATCTGGGTGGGCACAATCGTGCTCTTCTTGTTTGGCGCGATTCAGGCGACGGGCTTCCTCCATGTCTTCCTCTGTCAGAATCGAGTCAGCATTTGGTTTCGTCAGTCCTCATGGACGCTGTTAGTCAAATGAAATTTTGGGATAAGGACAACAGGAGACCTTGCAAGTGCATAGTTGCATAAATTCAGGATTGTGTATTGGCCAGTATTCTGCATGTTGGACCAGCATTGCAAAGTTCATACTAACAGAATAATGTTCGAATAATAGCTATCTACTGCTCACCATATTGAAGAAAAATGTAATGTTCAAATGCTTATATGAAATTATGCTGCATGCCCATGTTTTGAAAGTTAAATAAATGCCAGAGGTCAAATGAAGCAATTACTTACCCCAATATGTGGGCTTGGACACACTTATACAGAAATTGTGAAATCTGGACCATTTTTCTCCCTCTAAGATAGCCATTAGCTGACATCAATGCTCAGTAATGTAGTATCTAAGATATCCAGCCTCCACACACTGCCTAGTAATTGCAGTGACAGAAAAATTGAAACCAGATCACAGAGGTATCAAGAAAACCTGCCATGTACCCAAAACAAGTCTCCTACAGTGTTATTCCTTTGGAAGTTTGGATAGTATTATTATTGCAATCCATGTGGTAATGCTACATGATTGTCATTTCCAAAACTTTTGAGCTTCTTTTTTTTTTTACTTGTTTTATCCCAGTTTTAAAGCATTCTATAATAACTTCTAAATGCCAAACAAGCATTGCAATTAACATAAAAGAATGTTTATAAATGGGCAATAGTTGTCGCTGAACGAATCCCACTATTCCCATTATCCTATTATAGATCACTTGTTTTTTCTTACGCTTTTAATTATTGTAGTTGGCCCAATCCTAAAATCTAGATGTTTGTTCTGCTGTTATTTTATTGTTTATTTATTATTTTGATAGTAATAGCAGTTACATAGGTGACTTCCTTTTTTCTATCATTTAGGACTCAATTTTCTTTTAGTTTGTATCATTGGTGTTTTAGTAAATTGAAAGGCTAACGTGGATATCATTTATGGTCACCTAATATCTTGGCACTAGGTTGCTGCGTGGTCTATACTTTCTCAAGGAATCAATCTTAGTAAATTATATGTACCTAACTACCCTAGCTAAGTAATTAATTATTCATGGATGGCCTCTATTTTTTTTTGCTCGTCATGTGTGAGAAGGTTTTCTCATGAAGAAAATGTTCGAGGGCCGTCTTACCCCCCCCCACCCCACCCCTTAGGTTGAGTTTTTTTTTCTTCGTATCGGTAAACATTGTTGGCCATGGCCAATATTGTTGTAATGCCATTGGCCATACTACTCGTGCATGTGTAGAGACACCAACAAATAAAGGCTTGCCCGGCCAACCTTGAGGGGATCGAGAGCCAACGGATCTTGATGTTTATGAGGGGAAAACAACAAGAACCTATGTAATTTATCCAGGTTCGGGCACCTTGTGGTGTAATACCCTATGTTTTGTTTGTCTCGAGTGTATAGCTTGAGAGTCCGAGTACGCAGAGTGTGCTTATCTATTACGTAGGAAGGGCATCTCCTTTTATAGTCCAAGGGGGCCCTACAGGGATGTCATGGATCCATCCTAGCATTGTATAGTGAAATCCCGGCCGGTCCACGTTGGTGTGCATAGCATGAGGGTGGCCAACCACCCTATTGGCCGACGGAAACGGCGACATGATGCCTTACCCCTCTAGAAGGCAATGAGACGTAACGTAAATGCACGCCACAACACGCGTGTTACCCAAGTGCAGTGTCCTCGATCTGTCTAAATCCCCATTCGGGAGCCCATTCGGGACGAGATGCAACGCGGCTTAACCGTCTTTCTCTCGTTATCCAAGATAGGACATTAATCCTCCATCCGACATCCCCGCCTAGGGGCCGGCCACCGAGAGCTTGCCATGTGTCATTGCGTGAGTCCGGGTGTGGGCTGTACGAGGCGGGAATCCATGGAAGTTGGGCCGCCTCGCCTTCTTAGGCCTGAAGTGCGGTAGTGGCACAATGCAGTTCCGAGGACTCTAGTCCTTAATACACCGACACACCATTACAAACACCCGTCATGATGAGTGGGCTCATCTAATGGGTAGGAGAAACATGTGGAGCTATTAGTATTCCAATAGTGGCTTCCACACGTGGAAGTCGCACAAATTGTTAGAAACACAAACACAAGAAGACAGAGCTTCAAAGAATGCCAGCTGACCAGTGCTTCTCCCAAGAAGAAGATGCCTCCCGACGTGCTCTTGCTTGTATCAATGTTGCCGGCGAGGTCGGAGTCGCTGTAGCCATGCAGCAGCGGCATCTTGGTGCTACGTGCGTTGAATGCGCTTGACAACAACGTAGTGCTCCCCGTAGGACGTTGCAGGAATCTGCTCACATACCTGACCGCAAAGGTGATGTCCAGCCCGGTATGATAGAGATAGCGGAGACAAGCGATGATCCATCGGTATTGGGAGGTAAATGTTTGGTCAATTAAAATTCACGCTGTTCATTAATTATAGACTACTGAATTGAGCTGTTCAAAACCATAGCGTCCAGTCATCCTAATATGCATATAGAATCGTGCAAACAGGAAATGCTCAAACTTATATGCTTCATTCATTTCTTCTACTTATTTGAATTTGCGTGCTCAAAAAGATTTGGTGCACTGTGTGTCAAGAGACTACATATTTCTTAAGTTCTACAAACCTTTTCAGCTTGTTTTAGTATTTTTTTTATATTTTCTATGTACCATTTTATGCCATTGAACCTTGTATAACGATGTGGCCATCTGCTTATTTGCAGACCTAACTGGGAAGGAGGTCAATATGAAGGTGATGATGCCACAAGATTCGAAACACTACGTTTAGCAATGGAATTAGGTGTAGACTACGTTGATATTGAATTGAAGGTTCGTTTGTTTTAATAAATAACATTTATTTTGCTATTTAGGTTGTGTGGATGTGGATGAAACAAATCATGAAAGTTGAATCAATGCTAAGTAGGCTCAAAACTCTTGTGGTTATTTTCAAATTTTTCAGACTAGCACATCATATATTATTATCATAGGTCCGAAGTTGTTATCAGTTAAGTAGGTTCAATGATAATTCAGATTTTATCAAACCATAAATGTAACGGCCTAGGGTCAAATCCTGGTTTGGGTCCGACTCTAATTTTGAGTTGACCCCACACACCCACCAACCTATTTACGCTTTCGTCCTTCCTTCACGTAAAAAGGTTAATCCAAGGTTGATGGTGTTGGACAACCCAACCTTATACGTTGGCTTGCCCCCACTAGACTAGCAAGGTGGTACTAAATTCTCACCCGCTCATGCACACAAGTGTCCATGGGTCACTATAGGCCTAATCTAAATGGGCCGGGATGTTACAATTAACTATAGAACAAGGCAAGGAGTCAGGGACATTATAGTGTTGGACGCAGCTAGCGATTCACATGGGGCAATTGCTCATCTGACCCTATTTTGAAGCCTAACACCCCCCCCCCCTCCCCCCCCCCAATTTGACCCTCTTTTTTTTAACTTATTTGACCCCACTTTTAAAAATGAGACTATAACTTGACCTTGCTTTGACACCATGTTAGGATTACTGTGATTTACAAAATATAATAATATATTTATTGACTAAAAAATGTATAATGGATTGGAAAAGGACTAAAGTAACCTTGAGAGGTAATATCACACGAATTACTCCATTACATCTTTTCTTAAAATTTAATTATTCCATAACCAAAATTGGTTGTAAAATAGTTTGTGTTCATATTGCGACACATCTTAAAAAAGAAACAAAAGGAGCCGGGGTCAAACTACCTAAAATATTCAGAAAGTAGAGTCAAATGAGCAAGATAAATTCGACTTTTACACTCTGATTTCACACCATGAATTGTACTACACGAAGCGGGGTGAAGTTGCAGCCTCAGTTTTGAAAAGTGGGGTCAAATGAGCAAAGTTGAAAAAAGTGGGTCATATTAGGGGTTCGGCTTTATAATAGGGTCAAATAAGCAATTGTCCCTTCACATAACTAGTGATTTAGATTGGATGGGCTGTATGGTGGTATATCATAATGGGGGAGAGGATGCAACCTACAAGTCGTAGCAGTTGAAACAGCAGTTGATGGGACATCATACAGGGTGGGTGTTGGGCGATGCAGTGAATTTGGTCTTACTGGTCTCAATGTTGGAAAGCATGTAGTGTAAAAGAGTAGTATTGGTGGAAATCAGAAGAGGCAAAGAGAAAAGATCCAGGCTTGCTGCAGACTACAGGTAATGAGTATGCTTTATGGTGTATGGCCTGTTATGGTCCACTTCGTGAGCTGAAGCTAAGGCTGATCACCTCTGCAGCTGAGCTTTATAGGCGTATTAGTTTCTTTTCAGCTGTCTGTGTGTGTTTTCAGGTTTGAAGGGATTTAGGGCCCCCTTTGTTTGCCCTCCAGATTATGGAATCTGGATTCTATAATCCAAAAGCTGAAACAAAGAGCTGGATTTTGATTCTGGATTCTATAATCTGAGCATCAGATTCCATAATCTGGCAATCTGGCAACACCCAGATTTTACTGGATTATAGCATAAATATTTACTGCTTTACCATCATGGCCCACTGTAAGTGACTGTAGTTGGATTGTGGAATCCAGATAAACATACATCCCTCAGATTTTAAGACTCAGATTCTTAGAATCCCAGATTCCACAATCTACAATCCATAATCTAAAATCCACAATCTAAAGCTGAAACAAAGGGGGCCTTCTGTTCTAGTTAATAGAATGATGTGCATGTCTCCTTTGTTTTCATGGAATTTTTTTGGCACATACTCTAAATACATCTTGATTTGTGGGTCTCTTATGGTTCTCCCACAAATGCTTCTTTTTCATATTGGATCTCATGGCTTCCTCTAATGGATAGATTTAATGCAAGGAACAACCTTAAGAAAAGAAAAAGACAAATTGGAAGGGAACAACTGTCACCCCCAGTTTAAGGACCAAAACCGGATGCATTTGTATGCGTGTATGCGTGCCCAGGAACGCACACATGTCAATTAATGTTATAAAAAATAATATCTTTATTAAATCAATAATTAAATTACAAGGATGATTCATAGATAAAAAAAGAAAAGATAACATTGCAGCGGAAAAATACAATGTAAGTGTCAGCGCCATCGAACTCCATAGGCAATCAACCAGAAGACCGCACGCCTAGTCTTCACTCTTGTCTCCGTCAAATGATAGTTGCAACTTCATCCTTGGCTGAGCGGCAATATAATGCAAAAGAGGGACCCAACAAACGTTTGAGTGCATAATGTACTAAGCAAGTGTGGGAAAATATGACATGTTGGATAAAACAAGGTAAGGCTAACTTTGGTTTATTGCACAACCTTGCCTATGACTTAATTCAACAAGCATCATATTTACTAGGTGAAAACCCCCACCGAGGTGTTTGGTTGGCAGTTCTGTATCGTAATCATATTACAGAAGGTAACAAAAGCCGATACATTTGTTTGGTAAGAGGTACTCCATAATTAGATTACCTGTAATTGGAAAACAATCAATACAAATCTGACTCCTTCCTCTCCCCACCGATTTCAAATCGGTCTTGCTGCAATGGTTAGACAACGCCGCTGTCCTCGCGCTGCAGCACCCATCTCGCTGCTCTGCTCCTCGATCTACTCCTTGCGGAAGAAGATGCCCTCGCCGGCAACGGGCGAGGTCCTTGCGCGGCCATGGTGATGACGTCAACCACATCCTACCGACCTCGATGTCACGACCTTGCTTCTCGCGCAAGGATGCAATAGAAGCGAGATTCCGAATAAATTTCACTTCTGGAGACCGTCGTTAATGGTGATAATGGCGCCGCTGCTTCTTCGTCGTCCATTCCTCCTCTAGGATTTCATTTTGGGTCTCAATTTCTAGAAATTGGGATGTGGCATGGCTGACGACACAAGAACAGAGCAACACGCACAGGTGCGTGATGTTGCGAGCATGGGAGGAGCAAAATGATAGCTTAATGATGTGCATGGCGGTATGGCATCAAGGCTCAGCTATAGATTTGATGGGTCTGCTAGCAGAATGTTCAAGGGATCAAGAACTGAGCTCGTCGTCGCTTGCTTGGCAGACATAAACGGTGGCACAGTTGCGATCTGTAGTCTATTTCAACCCAAGGCTGCTATCGTTTCCATCACAGAGTTGGAACCAAACAATATAAGGATTTTGTTACATTGATTACAATACGAGCTGGTTCTAATTACCATTGCGTTTGCGTTACAATGTTTGAACCAAACACATCGCAAGATGCTTTAGTAGAACAAACATTACAAGTTACACCACTTGTAGCAAAACTATGGGTTATCCCATCCAAATCAAACCACTACAGGTTACCCCACCTATAGCACCTAATGGGTCATACCACCCAAATCTGGTTACCCCACCAGATTCAACCATATACCCCCAATTTGTGTGAAAGGTCCATGCTGCTCGTGACCGTGAGCACTAACGTTATAACAATTTTACACTTTGTAGAGGTTGTACAGGTCGGTAATTCCATCACCCGTCGGTGACTAAAGTCTCCATGTTACCATGCACACTGCCTTAGGTGTTAGGTCAGGAGATCACTGCACAATTTTTCAAAGAGCTTCCTAGCTTGCAAAACGCCCACGCCAAGGTTTCGCCGCCGAGGAAGTACACCCTTCCTAGAGAAGCCCCTTTGGCGCCGTGGCTAGGAGTACACCCTCCATCACCTGAGCCCGAAAGTACACCCGTCCTTCCTCCTTCCTCGACGCCTGCAAAACTGGCAAGTGATCTTGATACTTTACCAAGCCTACCCATTTTCTTTTAATACCTTTATTTAAATAAAATACCTTGATTTTCTTTTAATCCATTTTAAAAAAATTGACACTAAACGTTTCAAAAGATAGTATAAATTTTTATATGTTTTAAGCTAAAACATTTTATGACTCAAAGTAAAAGTTTTTAAATCATGCCCTTTCCAAAATAAAATACATCCTTTTGAGCTTAAGCTCTAAATAAAAACTTTGGATATGGCTTGCATGAAATGGTTAGAAGTCCAAGACTTTCTAAATTTTATTCATGTAATAATGATATCTGGTTTTTGCTTGGTAGTTTGGCTTTTTTGTTGTGTCAATGGTTGTTTATGTACTAGTTTTTTTAACCTTTAATGCTACACTATCCTGGATGTCTTGTAGATAATTGTTTCTCATTTATTGCTATATGAGTTTAATAATCCATCCCTTTTTTTTTCGAAAACACAGGAGAGCTGCGCTTCTTTGCATTAGAGAGAAAAAAGATCCCCTACAAATTCTTCATCTCATACGGGGACTAGATATGAGACTCGGTTTACAACTCTTAGATGAACTAACTAGCAAACACTTAACAAAAAACTTGCATTTTTGTGGAGCCCGAGTTTTCCAAATTCGACACCAAGGTTCAACTGTTACCGACCCGTTAAAGTAAGCCTTGTATGCTGACTTAGAAGAGTGGCAGCCTGACGCCTCATACTTCCAAATGTGATGATCCTCCTGTTCAGTCAACGCAATATTCAACAAATAATTCCATAGCCTGAGAAACTCTCTTATGCCATGCCATGATAAACCTCCACCACTGCATATGTCCTGCAGCCAAGTCCCATTCTCAAGAGCTTCAGCCACTGTTCTTTTCTTTCGGATTCTTGGAGGGATACCCACAAATACCGTCCGTGCTAGGCTTTCGATCGTACAGCCATGTAACCAACGATCTGACCAAAAAGATTATTACTCCCGTTGCCAACTTTTATCGTTACAGATATGGCAAAGAGAGCTAAAGCATTCGGGTGAGCGGGAAGTTCCAAATCCGTCCATGGTCAGTCTGCTCTAGTTTTCTTAAACCATTTCCACCTCATCTGTAATGCCCAAGATAATACCTCCAAGTTGGGAATGGCTAGACCTCCCGAGTCCAATGGCCGAGTAACCTTACTCCAGGCCACTAAACAACAGTCACCATTCGCCTTCTCTTTCCCTTGCCACAAGAAGCCTTTTTGGATTTTCTCCACCGCCTTGATGAACCACTTTGAATGACTTATTTATTAAAAATTAATGCCCAAGATAATCCATCTGTAGTAAACTATTCTAGTTAGAAAATTGAAGGATAATGAATGACATATTTATCATAAAAATTAGAGCATAATGAATGGTGAATTTAGTTTGGATAAAAAAATAATTGCCATTTATCTCACTCTCAAATTCTCCATTTGTATTGGGCAAACTATTCTAATGCACCATATCAGTTGATTATCATGTAAATCCTATTGTGATAAACCTAATTTTTGCAGGTTGCTGACAAATTTATTAGCTTCATTTCTGGCAATAAACCAGAGAAGTGTAAACTCATTGTTTCTTCACATAACTATGTATGTACTCCATCCTGTGAGGAACTTGCCAGTCTTGTGGCTAGAATACAAGCAGTTGGAGCAGACATAGTGAAAGTTGCTACAACTGCTAAGGACATTATTGATGTGTCCCGGATGTTTCAAGTGATGGTTCACTGCCAGGTAAGTTTTTCTTGAGTGAAGACCATTTTAGTATTTCTTCCTATTAACTCGTGCTGTTATGTATGTAAAATCCTAATATGGGTGGGTGCAATGTGGAATACCAGTATTTGTTCCTTGTTCATAGATGTTGATGTGGAGTATCTCTTGAACTTTTTTCTGTTTTTATTGAACTTATATGTGCTGCCCAATTTGGATCTAAATTTCTCAGTAAATGGATCCTTTGGTGCAAAAAGGTGAAAACTAATACTTTGTGACCCTCTTAAACTTATCTGCACTACTATGTTTCGTTTAGAATAAAACAAAATCAGAATAGGAGCAGCTTCTTAACATTCTGAATTGGTGTATGCCGTAATTTGTTTTGATGTGTTTTCTTGCCGTATAACTTAGACTGAGTTGAGTTCTAGCTTGCTGCTGCCCAGTGTTACTTAGATTCAGTTGAAATGCTAATGCCTTTCTTTATGTACTGATCTTTGTGAAGTCCTCTAATTGGGCTGGTCTGATCTTAAGGATGAGCATGGCAGATTGACTTCAATAATTTTGTTTTATTGTATGCACTAATGTCAAAGTTGAGGTGTAAGACTCGAGTTGACTAGTTTTCGCGCAATTTTTTTTTCTCAAAAACACATGAGAGCTGCGCTTCATTATATTAAGAAGAACAAATGGGATAAGAACCCATAAAGTACCCCACTCACACACACCCCCACTTTTTTCTACATTATTACATACATGCACAATTAGTAAGCGAAACTTGTTCTTAGAGAAAATTTTCAGTGGAAATCATTCTGACTTTTTCACTGTATACATCATGTTATCTTGAACCTATTAGTTACTAAGACAGGATTGTCACACATGAAAATCAGATAATATTGATGATGAACAAGTGTTACATATATAGCCTAAGCCAGAGTGTTATGGTTAGCACCACATATAGGCGCCAGACCAAGAAGCCCACTAAAGTGTCCGGTTAAGTAGATAGAATTAGCAGGCCAAGGTCCATGTTTATCGATCATGTAACTTAGGGTGTGTTTAGTTTCAGGACAAGGTGGGACGGGACGGAACCATCCCAATTTTTAGGGATGGGATGAGCCTTGTTTTCTGTTTAAATGGGGGATCAAAGATATGAGGATGAATGGCGTTTTTAGTCTGTTAGCTGCTGGCTACTCAAGCATTTCGTCGAACAACCACAGTGGCATGACCCACTGTAGCCATTGGCGAGGCCGATGTGCTTCGTTCCAGCTCCACGACCCCATAGCTAAGCTCGCACAAAGCAACACATCTTTACTGCTCCTGGTCATCTCTCGATCTCTCCTCCCGTGCATGCAATGAACCAAAGAAAGTAAAAGCTTCAGCATCTAGATAGCAAGGTAAAGAAAGGAGCAGCAAAACTTAAGGATGAGGATGCTGGTTCTCCTTGCCTGCATCGAGTGTCGATTCAAGATATTGCTTTGCTCGTTCTCTTTGCATGCATCAAGCTCGGAGGTATTAGGCTCGTGCTCCTCGCCGTCCAGGTTTCAAATAGGTGCATGATGAGCAACTCCTTGCCAATGGTGGCGCACCTGGTGGTTGACGGATTATGGGCCACAGCAAAGACCAGCGATCGTATCCCTTGTTGCCTACTGGAGGTGGACAACGACGAGAGACTGCATCCCGGCAGCTGTTCTACAGCGGAAGGACGCTAGGGATACGTGAAGGGAGACAAAAGCCACCCGGCGTTCAAGTGGGACGAGATGTTCCGTCCCGTTCCTCCAACCAAACGCAACCTTAGGGGTCAAGTAATCTCCGTCTATTTAAAGAGAGGGGTTCCATCAATAAAGATTAAGCAAGTTAAAGGAAAACCCCTCTCTCCCTCTCCCTCCCTCCCTCCCTCTCCCTCCCTCTCTCTCTCTCTCTCTCTCTCTCTCTCTCTCTCTCTCTCTCCGTTGCCTCCATTGAGAATTTAAAGGTAGTGCCGTTTTTAAATTCTGTCTGTGTGCTTCTATGCTTTACTTGAGATTTTTTATGCTATGACATTTTGGATCAACTTCCATTTGACTGACCAATAGAAATGACAGGTGGCTATGATTGGACTAGTGATGGGTGAAAGAGGTTTAATGTCAAGGGTCTTAGCCCCCAAGTTTGGTGGGTATCTTACATTCGGAATACTAAATGCTACAAAGATATCAGCACCAGGACAACCAGCAGTTCAAGAACTATTAGAGATTTACAATATCAGACATGTAGGACCTGACACAAAGGTTCTCGGCCTTATAGCCAACCCAGTACAGCAGAGCAAGAGTCCAATTTTGCACAATAAATGTCTTCAATCTATCGGTTACAATGCTGTGTATCTCCCACTTCTGGCAGATAATCTTGCTAGTTTCCTAGAGACATATTCATCCCCAGATTTTTCAGGATTTAGGTACTAAGCCTACTTCTGCAAAAATGAAATATTTATAGTTTACATTCTTTTTAATATCACTTAGAACGTAAAGAGCCATTTAAGTGGGCTTGATTTCAGTGGATTTGGGGGTGACTGCCATTTCTGTAACAACTGATAGATCAGGAAGTCATATTTGAAGTATCCACAAACCAGTAAATAACCAAATCACATTTATCTTTCTATGTTCTATTTAAAATTCAAACATCCTCAGACATACTATCTGAACAGTGTTACGATTAGGCAACTTAGGGAGTGAGCCAAATCCCAGGAGTTGGATTAGAACATGACTGGTCCACAGGAATGGGATTTCTGGCATCTTGCCACAAGTGACATCATCAGTACTCTCTCCATATTTTCTTTGATGTAGTTAAGACTTAAGACATCATAAATAGTTCAAATTTGCACTAATCTAGATGCCCTAATGACATCAAATAAAATACGGAGGTAGTACCTTATGCTCATATATGTTTACAAGGACATACTTTCTAGAATTTAATCGCCCTGTATGATTATATGCAATGCAGCTGCTCTCTTCCTTTCAAAGTTGATGCAGTGCAGTGTTGTGATGAACATGATCCTGTTGCTAAGGTAACTGGATGCATCATCGTGTCTATATTATTAGTTCTACACATCACTCTGTCTTGGATATGCTATTTTTACCTTAATTTGCAGTCGATAGGAGCGATAAACACTATAATTAGGAGACCAGATGGCAAGTTAGTAGGCTACAATACTGACTACATTGGAGCAATTTCTGCTATTGAGGATGGAATAGGAGGTTTATACGTTCTTATTTTTTTCCCTTTCCACACTATTTTGCATGCCACGGAAAAATATCTTACACTTCATATTTCACAGGCTCAGGGTCAAAGGATTCTGCCATCTCTCCATTGGCTGGCAGGCTTATTGTTGTTGTAGGTGCTGGTGGTGCTGGTAAGGCAATTGCTTATGGGGCAAAGGAGAAAGGTGCAAGGATAGTAGTGGCAAATCGTACCTATGGTACAATCTCTTCTTCTGCACCACATATATTTAATCATCAGCTAGAATAAAATATTCATTCTATATATCCTTGCTCACGTCAGAAGTATGGTGGACACAATTTTTATTGTTGAACCTTCAAACTGACAGTGCCCTAGAATCGCTGGTAGGAAATACATTTGAAATACGAATTGGGAAGATACAACTTTCCATTTTACTATTGGCATGGATACCGTTGAGGTAGTTAACCTAGCAATAATAAATGAAGGTCAATGTTGGGACTGAATTGTTTATGTTGCTGTCGTGTTTCCTCAAATGTGCTACATAATATTTGTTTTCCTTCTACTCTTCTTTTTACTTATCTGGTGAAAGTGCCTAGTAGCCTACTAAATTATGTTGTTTTTCTAATCAACTGTTTTGTATCAGATAAAGTTCATGTTCAATTTTAAGTTTTTAGCCTGACACTCGCTATACGATTTAGGATGATTAATATATAATTGATCATTCAGCTTCTGTTGTGTGACATAGGCCCATGATTACATGACCTGAATTATGTGTACTATGTTTTCTCAGTATTTCTTTTTTCTCTTGATCATCCAGAAGTAAATTTCAAATTTGTGAGGCTTGTTTTTGTCGCCTTGTATATGACTTATCCATACATTCTGCTATCAAAATATGTAACTGCTTTCTTTAGGTGAGTTTTTTTTTTTTTTTTTTTTTTTTTTGGAGAGGAACTTTTGTAGTGGAGCTAGTTTTGTTTTTTCAATGCATTCTGCATTTGAAACTAACATTGATGTCTTAATTGATGCTACATCATTTTTCTTTTTCTTGTCGTTTTATGCTGGGTTCATGTGACCTTTTGCATCAATGAAAACATAGCAATTACATTTTATTCATCCATTAATGAGACTTTCCCCTGTTTTCACCAGAAAAGGCAGTAAATCTTGCGAATGCTGTTGGTGGTCAGCCGCTGAGACTATCTGACCTAGAAACTTTCAAGCCTGAAGAAGGGATGATTCTTGCTAATGCAACATCATTGGGAATGTACCCAAATGTGGATGGCACTCCTATTCCAAAGGTCCTCTACTCTTTCGTTTTCTTTTATTTGTCCACCTCAGTCACTGCAGGTGTGCTGCTTGTCCTTTCAATAAGAACCTACAATGTCAGGAAAAATCCTGAGCAGCACAACCCTGAATCCTAGAAAAACGTACATTATATATGTGCAATACTATGCATAGCAACACACGGGCACGCACCCTGACTTCTGATTTGGTTTGGGAAGTAACTTTTACCATCTGTCATTGCATTCCAAGTGATAAAAACTATCTTATTTTGAAAAAAAGTGAGCTTGTACATTTTAAAGTTGTCCATATATTCACACCATTTACAATTGGCTTTCCTCCATTACCACAAGTCCACAGCTAGGCTAGGCAAGCTAATAAAACTGAAAATGCCCTAACTATATTATTTATGAACATAGAATTAAAATCCAGACTCAAACTTGCCATGATAATCTGGTTAAACAGGAATATTTGTTTTGATGGTGAAAAAGGGTACCTTAAGGAAATACAACAAATACGCTTCCAATGTTATAGGGAAAAGGAATGAATTCCTTACTCATTTTAGGAGCCTGGATAAAAATTCGACTAGGGAAGGAGACTCCCACCCCAGCATTGTTTGATAGTAGGAGGTGAGAATCGAACCCTGGTCACCTGGGTGACAACCACGGTCACTACCCAGGCAATCCAGCGAGATTCTCTTTAGGAGCCTGGATGCTCTGGAAGCATAGAGATGTCTGTCATTCAAAGGGAGTAACCAGACATTCAAGGTATAACCTGTGCTTTCAGCGAACAGTGAAACTTGTGGTGCATGGCTGGAGCCTGTGGCCTCCGGAAGCTTCAGCTAGGTAGTGTCGGGGAGTTGGGTTTAACCATGTCCTGTTGCTTAGTCCTTTTTGTTGTATTCCTGGTTAGACACTATTTGTAATCCTTCAACCCCTCACATGGTTCCGGGTGGGATGCCTTATTTTTTGTATCTGGGCCGCCTTTTTCTTCTATTACAATATAATGATAAGACAGCTCTCCTGCGTGTTCGAGAAAAAAAATGTTGTTGATATCTGGTCTGAGTTTATCTAAAATTCAGCTGTCATACGAGTAAAAAAGAGTAGTATTTTTCTCACATCTTTTGCTATCGTACTATTGCTGTTGTGGAAGTCAAGAACATTGTTTCTCCAACTTTCACAAAAACTAATCTACCTACATCTTCCTCGCAATGTCTGGTCAATATTGCTGCTTTATTTGCAGAAATCTTTGAGTTTCTACGATGTGGTATTTGATGCTGTATATGCACCAAAAGTTACCCGGCTTCTGCGAGAAGCAGAAGAACGTGGAGTTAAAGTTGTTAGTGGTGTGGAAATGTTTATAAGACAAGCAATGGGACAGTTCGAGCATTTCACGGGTGGCATGGAAGGTTTCTGTTGCCTTTAATCATTTTCATCCTTATGTTTTAATATGTATATTTAGTTGTTCCATATTATAAGTTACTCTTTATGACTGTTATTCTCTGCAGCTCCAGAAAGCTTGATGCGTGAGATAGCAGCCAAATACACCTAGCAGGTTCAGTTATCTCTTACCATTTCATTTAACTCCTTTAAGCATTATTTTTTCACAATGTAACATGCCGTAATTAACAATGTGTGAATTGAGAAACAGGATTTAATTTAACTTTATTAAATTGTTTGCCATGAAGGCAAAATATCATTCCATATAACTACAGGCGTAAATGAATGTGCCACACTTTGACAACTAAAGTAAAACAAGGTAGTGCATAATTAATTTAACTTTAATATTTCTCAAGGAAGAGTTTCTATTCTGTGTGGTAGCCAGATGTTTTCTTTCACAATTTTATATCGAAAGTTGATACCAAAGACCCGTAAAGGCTAAGAACAATATCTTTCAATTGCTCCAAAATGTTACCACATTCCACTTATTTTTTTGTTCTTTGTTCCGTTATACACATATTTAGTTTGTCCTGGTGGTAGTGACATGACACATGAGTAAGACTAGTGGTATAGGTTACACTGTTTCATCCTTTATTTATAATTTGATATTATATTATAACAAAATACAATGACTAACGGTGGATGTGATAGTTATTTGTGTTGTTTTCAGGATGATGGCCAAAAGGCACTATCATGAAAGATTCTGTTAGTGTTGAGTGGATAAAGGTTTTGGATACCTGTCCGATTTTTGGATTATGAAGGTTTGTCACTTTGTCAGACTTGTCACGTGCAGGAGGGTTTACAGAAATGTTACTGTGTTGTTTATTTTTGCACTTCCAAAGAAATGCCTGAATAAGGAATCAAGCTAGAACCAATAATATGGCTACGGCAGACAAGCATGAACCTGCACTGATTGTTTCCCGGTTGATGATGTAAATCTTGATCGCATGAGTGAGAAGCACAAGCTATTGTATGTACCATTCCTCTTCAGTCATTCTAATACTCAAACTGGGTACAGATCAGAGGCAACACATTATCTATTTAAAGTTAGCATAAAAAAATTCAATGCTTTTGCAACATATCATTGAAAGAATTGTTGAGACTTAATCTCAGGCCTCCGGTGACTTCCTTGCAAACTACTCCTTTAAGTCGATTGGTCGGCCTACATGAGCCATCTTGTTATCTTCTAGTATTATGCCTCCTTTTGGATATTCGTAAGGTAACTAACACACAATAGCCGTTGAGTGTTTTTTATTTTGATTTGTGCCTTCTAGACTGATTTTTTTCCCATAGAGGATCTGTCACACCCCATTTCAATGATCGAAATGGGGTACATCACTGTGCATGCTCATGAACAGGTTTTACAATTAATGTGATAAAAGAATTCTATCTTTGTTAATTTGATAATTAATTACAAGGGTGATCAATAGATCAAAAAACAAAAAATTACATTGCAGCGGAAAAAATAAAATCTAAGCGATGGCGTCTTCAAACTCCACAGGCAATTGATGAGAAGATCACATGCCTAGTCTTCACTCTATCATCTTCATCAAATGGTTGTAACTTCATACTTAACTTCTGAGCAGCAACATAATGGAAAAGAGGGGAGTAACAAACGTTTGAGTATATAAAACACTCAATAAGCGGGAGAAAGTATTACATGAAACCTTATAAAAGAAAAGGCCAACAAATGGTTTATAGCATGGAGCACCTAAGTCTAGTTGATTAATTAAACCTATTTACTAGATTATCTTATCAATAGGTTACTCCACATGTTAGCAATGACTTCACCTGTACCAATACTTTAGGTTACACCACCCAAAAACTATACTATTACGCATTACTCCACCCCGCAACACCCAAATCTTGTTACCCCACCAAGTCCAACACGTTCCCCCTAGTTCATGTGAACGGTCCATGTTGCTTGCGATCGTGAACACGACTGTTATAATAGTTTTACACTACGTAGAGATTACACAACTTTACTCACAGGTTATTGATTCCATCACTATTTAGTGATTAAAGTCTTCATGTTGCCAAAATCATACATTCGTAGGTGTGAGACCAAGAGATCACCACATGGTCTTTCAAAAAGCTTCCCACGCTCCGGTTTCACCTGCTACGGTCGAAACTCCCTCTAGCGTCGCGGCTACGAGTACCCTCTCCATCACCCGAGTCACAATTACACTATTCCTTCCTCCTTCCTTGATGTCCACACAACTAGGAACATATCTTATTACTTAACCAAACATATCCGTATCAGCCCTATGCGCTGCAGTATTGTCATGTTTACGCGTTCCATGAACCGGTCCTTATGATCCATGAAGGTGCTACCGTAACCAATGGTACTGTATCGAGTACCCATGCATTCCGCCTAAGAACCATGTTGCTATAGAAAGTATCGATCCATGATGAGTAGGTTAAAGTGATATGATTATTCAACATTATTAGTGATGAGGACATTCCTCATGGCTCATCACATGTCAATGTTGATCAAGGTCATGGCTCTTGCCACACTACCAAGTTGTGTGAAGGCCAATAGCTATGGCGAGAATGCATCAACAAAAACATAAGGTGAATCTGTTTCTTAATAATTGTGAACACATATTCAAATAAGAAACTTGTACTACCTAATGTATATCATTAGTTGTCCTTAGGTTTGAAGCTTGTTTCTATGGTGTGGTCGCCGCTTGAAGCATAAACATAAAAAGAGCAAGTTGATGTCGACGAGCTTTATCATGAATTTTGTATTATTATAGGAGATATCATCGAATATGTTATATATGGATGGAAAGTTTATGAAGTCTACTTTCAAACGCAGCAAACAATACATCCATTGTATCTTTGTGGACAAAGTTGTATCATTTAACTGAAGACTGTTGTCTGTCCATGAGTTTTTGGATTGGACTTGCTTGAAAGGCCCCAGCTGAACTAGGAGAGATGTACTGCAACACCATGTTCTTCGCAATTATTAAAATTTACCAACAATATAATTATAGGGTGCATTTATCACATAGAGTAAGAATAAAAATATTTTCTTAAATTAAATTATTAAGGTTACATTTGCATTTCATACTGCATATTTATTTTTTGTTCAATCCCTACTTGTATTTCTGAAAATAGTTTTCAAAAAATCCTAGAACTAGATTGCCTAAACCCTATCTCGGCGAAAACACCAACACAGCCTAGCCCCGGCTTTCTCTCTTCTATTTTTTTTGCCCCAGCGCGCGGCCCACCTGCTTTAGCCCAGCAAGCCAACCGGCTAGTCCACGAGTCACGTAGTTGGCTCAGGAAACTTTTTTATTAATAATCAGTTTTATTAATTATTTAATATAAATAACTGCTCGATTTGTAAAATTGCAAAAATAGTCGTTTTGTCGCCTATTCAACAGGTCACAAGTACCTATCGCTTAATTGACAGGCGACAAGTTGCTCCAATGGGACCCATCACCCAACCATAGGGCGATAGCCACCTATCACCCATCGAGCAGGCAACAGGATTGATTCTCTCTTTTTTTTTTGTTTTTTTTCTAGACTTAACTGCTAAGCCTCCCTAACACTCAATTAAAAATACTTTTACAGGTCAAAAACCAATATCGATTTTTTTGGTGATAGAGTATACACTGGAGCATCCGTTTAGCTCTGAAAAGTACTAAATATGATGACAATTTTAAACGAAAATTCGTAAATTAGGGTAGTTGTTAAGAAATAACACCTTCTTAAAAAATTATGAATAAATGATCTAAATTCATTGCATACATAGTAGTATTAACATGTATTTTTGTTAGGATTAGGTTGTCTTTCATAATTGCGAGTTGTTTAAATAGTGTTTTAATTTTAATTTTAATTTAAAGTTTAATTAACCACATTACACAAGTTGATTGCCCTAAGATCTTTTAACCCTCTGGATTATGTATTTTTGGAATCAACACCACTACCGTATCATTCCAACTTGTTGGCATCTCACCCCTTGCAAGAAAATTTTGACAGCTCGAATAATATCCTCCCCCACAATGTGCCAATATTGCTTATAGAATAGTACTGTCATACCATCAACGCCAGGTGCTTTAAGATCACCAATACTATCAAGCGCAATTTTGATCTATGAGTCACTAAACTCCTTGCATAATGCACTGTTCATCTCCTCTGTCACCTAGGTTGTGACATGTTGTAGAAACTCATCGTACTGGACACCTGCACTAGACTGGAAAAGATTTTGATAATAATTAGTGAGAAGTGGATCTGCTATTCCTCCATCACCACACTACCACCATCTTTCACTAACTTTCTGTTTTATTTCTCCTCTTTCTCTCCAATGCATAGCCATGAAAAAACTTTGTATTTCTATCACCTTTCTCTAACCAATGTACATGCGCTCTCTAGCACCAATATAAATCCTTTTGTTCCTCTTCTCGGGATATATTCTGCTCCGAAATAGGATCTTTGCGGCACGCTTCTAGACCTCGACACGCACGCTTGATACATTTCTCCAAATCCCCTGATATACTACGGCTCCAGTCCTCTAAATCTCCAGCCACCCCTTCACCCGACCACCACGAACATCCATTGCCAGTTTCCATTCGTTCTCAACAATCCCTTCACAGTTATCTTCTTACACCCAACCAGCCTCAAAGCCAAACGCCAGTGCGCCACCCCTAACCTGCACATCAGATGTATCCTCCGTGATCAAAATCACAGGATGGTGGTTAGAGTGGCAATGCTCTCCATTGATCTTTCAGAAGGCTGGAAACGGAGTACACCATGCATTGTCCGTGAGAGCTTGGTCCACACGCTCCCGAATGTAGCCCGCACACCCATGGTTATTATTCCTCCAAGTAAACATATGTCCCTCGAAACCAAGATAAGACAGAGCATCATGCTATAGTGCTTCCCTGAAACGGTCCATACAAATTTGTCGTCTTTGCTGGCCGCCTTCATTCTCACACCCCTATAGCACCTCGTTAAAGTCTCCCATGCATAGCCAGGGGTGCCTCCACGCTGCGTTCAGAGTACGCAACGCCACCAAGTCAACTCCTTTTGATCTGATCTTTGTTCACCATACATCGCCATGAACCTCCAAACAAAGCCGTTATTTCTCCTCCACATCTGCATCAATGTACAATCGAGACACCACACGTAGATGCAAATTAATTTTTGACTTCCAAAATACTTGGAGACCACCACTCCTGCAGTCGCGTATTTTGACACGAAATTCGTCATACCAAGCTTCCAACAAAATCCTTTGATCCTTCTCCTATCCATCTTTGTTTCAAATAGAAACAAAATATCGGGGTCCTCCTCATTCTGAAGATTCAGAAGGCCACGAACTGTCGGGCCGTTCCCGAGCCCCCGACAGTTCCAAGCAATAATCTTTATTGATCTACGCAGGGTTGTCCGGGCAGCCCCGCCTTCATTTGATCAAACACCACCACCTCTTCCATCTCCAAATCACCCTTTCTCCTTTTCTGCTAACCTATTGGCTCCTCCACCTCAGTATCAAGGGCACGCTTCTTTCCTTCGACCAACACTTTCTGGAGAGAAAAACAGGGATGGATGCTCCGATGTGCAAGTTAGCAACTAAAGTAACGACTGCAACTTTGAACCGTGCTTTTGCCGACTTTTTTGTTTGTTTATTGTTGGGTTTGTGGAGAAAATGAAAGGCGAGAGTTGTATTCCAGGGGATCTCTCTGGAGTTGTACTTGTGACGTGCTTGCTTAATTATGAAACTATGAACGGGTCGGTTACTTTTTATTTTATGAAATGGAAATTAATTTCTTGAGCAGTTTAGTTTTAGGTCTGCAGCCTCAGACCCATAGGGCAGCAGCCGCAAAAACTAACTTCAGCAAGTCGGAACATAATATAAGCCTATCGAGCCTTTCAGAATAAGATATATTTCAATTTTCATGTGGGGCAAAGTTGAATATTCTATTACCAAAGTTCGTTCAATCTTCGTATATTTCTTATATCTAATTAAAAAAAATTATATGCTTTGGTTTGCTTTGACAAGCATTCTCATGGGCATTCTCCAGCGTTGTCCGGTGTGCATGTGGATGAACAAACATGGGAGGAAGAAATACGGTTATTGATTGACCGGACGTGAGGATAGAATAGAATAACCCAAAACGCAACGTGTGGAAGCTGTCTCGCTTGCGGCGTAAACGGTCGTCTCCGACTCGTGGCGCCGGCCGTATCCGATACTAAAAGTAAAATTGCCTGGAGCGTACGCGGAATAAAAAGCGGAGACATGCTCGCTCGTATATTCCCATCACATTGCTGCACGAAGGCTCCGTGAAACCCTAAAACTTCTCCCCCTGGCCATGGCCCCCGAAGGAAGAATGCGCTCCCCGTCGCCGCGCACGGCCGGCTCCCCGGCCAAGCGTTCCCGCTGGATCAGTGGCGCCCTTCCCGACGCCTCGTCACCGAAGCGGCCCAGGCACCACGACCGCCGCCGACACCATGATGTGGCGATCGCCGCAATGGACATTGATGCAAATCCATTTGATCGTGGAGATTATCGGAACAACGAAAGAGACAGGAGAACAAGCCGTGTTGTCCGTGATTGGCAAGGCGATAGGTACGATGGCCGGCCGGAAAGGTATAGGCACAGAGAAGGAAGCGACAGCCGTAGATTATTTGACAGATGGGAAAGTGAAACACAACGGTCAGATCATGAGAGATGGATGGATGGGAGTTACGGCAGTAGTAGCAGCAGGGACAGGGGAAGGGATTCAAATAAGCACGCCACTTCTGATGGTTACAAAGAGATGCCAAGATCCCCTGAACAAGTTACAGATGTTGTTTGCTATGAAAGACAGGCATCTACAGAATCGAAGGATAATTCTTTCAAGCAGGAAGGGAAAGAAAAGCACCAAGAGAAAATTCAGTTATTTGGAGCGCAAAAGCTAGATATCCCTCAAAAGGTCATCGAGAAAGGAAAGGCAATAAAAATATCCATTGTGATGAAGAACAGACAGCACGAGAAGGAGCAGGGGCAGCAGGTGAAACCTGTTCCAAGTGCCAACACTGAAGAAGTAAAAGCAACGGATGCAGATAAAACGACTCATCTCCAAGATGGTAAAATTAGCAGCCCTGTAGCCAACGTACAAGCTGTAACCAAGCATGGTTCTTCAGAGGTATCTGTGAACAAAGCTGACATCAATGGTGGAAAGCCTCCTCCTTGCAGTGATATTATAGCGGCTATAAATGGAACTGCCAATAACCAAAGTAAGAGATCAGCAGTCACTAGTGTCACTGTTAGAGAACCCCTATTGTAACACAGAAATCGGGCAAGGATGGTGCTTCCCACATTCAGAGAAACGACCACCATGACAATTGGGATGATGTAGATGGGTACTACAGTTACCGGTGCGGCGAGTTGCTGAATGGACGTTACGAAATCCAATCAGGGCATGGGAAAGGTGTGTTCTCAACGGTCGTGCGGGCAAAAGATCATCGAGCTGGAGGAGATGACCCAGAACACGTCGCTATCAAAATTGTTCGCAACAACGATACAATGAATAGAGCTGGTAAGGACGAGATCTCAATATTGTGGAAGCTTGCAGGTGCGGATGGCCAGGACAAGCATCACTGCGTGAAGTTTATTTCTAGTTTCAGGTACCATAATCATCTCTGCTTGGTTTTTGAGTCTCTGGATACGAACCTTCGCCAGGCACTGAAGAAACATACCGCGAATACCGGGTTTCATTTGACTCTCGTGAGGGCATGCGCGAAGCAGCTTTTCGTCGCCTTGAAGCACTTGAAGAACTGCAGAATTCTGCACTGTGATATTAAACCCGACAATATTCTGGTGGATGACACGAAGAAACTGCTGAAGCTATGTGATTTCGGCAGCGCTATGCTTGCTGGACAGAACGAGGTTACACCTTACCTTGTCAGCCGCTTTTATCGAGCACCCGAGATCATGCTAGGGTTGCGCTATGACCATCCGTTGGATATGTGGTCAGTTGGATGCTGTGTATACGAGCTTTACACTGGAGAACTCCTGTTCCCAGGTGAATCAAACAAAGACATGCTTCGGCGCCACATGGAACTGAAAGGTGCCTTTCCTAGGAAGATGCTTCGAAAGGGTGCATTCACCACGCAGCACTTCGACCGAGATATGAATTTTCTGGCTATTGAGAAGGACCCGGTGACAAAGAAGGTTTCAAAGAGGTTAATTTTGAACACTAAACCAAAGGGCATTGCTTCTAAGATCACAAATCTTCATAGCGAGGATCCAAAGCTGCTGGCCAGTTTCAAAGATCTACTTGACAAAATATTCCTCTTAGATCCAGAAAAGAGGATACCTGTAGAACAAGCACTTAGCCATCCTTTTATTACTGGTAAAGTAAAATAAGATGCTTGTTCTTTTGAGATTCCTTGCATTACCATCGACACTAATGATGCTTATCCTGTTTCATGGGAGCACCGTATTACGAGACCGATTCTGGACGAAGCATAGAACTATGGAAGCAATGCACCAATCATTTGGATATGTTTTGTTGCTTGTAAGATATTACACCACTATTAGCTGTCTTTCAATTGTTTTTTATAAATATTTCATAATATAATAATTTACATTAGCACGTTGACGTCAAAGGTGAAGGTCAAAGCTGAAGGATCGACACAACAGGTACACACATCATTATTGGTACACAAACGTGCATGTCCATACACCCTTCCGATAGCATTTTTGCGATATCAGTAAACGTACTAAGAGGTATCAAAATTATAACTTGATGCTACACTGGTAATTATAATTCTGGATAGATAATTTGGGAGAAAAAATACACAATTTTCTTCTTCAGCTGTCATGAATGATCTTACTAGTGGTCGCAGCCGATAGCCTGCTCGGCAAGCGTGGCATGTTGGAGACACATGATAGCATGTATTAGGACTCTAAGCGTTTCATTCTGACAACAAATGCCAAAGGGCCTTTGCCTCACTGCTAAAGTTGTCGAGTAGCATCTTCCAGGTCCCGGATTCGACTCCCACAGGCACCATCTCCTGCAAGGAAGCGGATGTGGAGGTGATCGTGAACGTGACAAAGATTCTGGTCAAGATGTCGAGAGCAACGACACCATCGACAATGTCAAGGCCAAGATCCAGGTCCACTGGCAATCCCCCAGGTCCGTTGGTAATCCCCCTTGAAGTGCGTTCACCACCCGTCGTGCTTAGGTGACGAGATTAACCAGAAGAAGTCCCGGGAGTCCCTCAAACGGGTGTGTTGTGTTCCCTTGATCGAGTTGGTATTTCTTTTTTGGAATTTTTTAGTTACAAAAATCACTTGATGGTGACCTGCGAGTAGCTGCCGCCGCCGCCGTTCGTGAGTTCCTTCTTGAGCTTCTTTTTTTTCTATCCGGCGAAGGTAGGGTGAGGACGCAGCACAGAAGTGGAGGGGGATGAGGAGGAGGGGGAGAGCAAGGAGGAGCGGGAATCTTTGCTTGGAAGCTCAATGACAGCGATTAGGATTGGCATCAGGTAATAATTCCAAAAGGCTCAGAATCCTTCTTGGTTAAGAGAGTTTAAGACACGTCCGTAAGCACGAACACTTTTGCTAGTATATATATTATGGAAAACATCAGTGGAAAATCATGAATACCCACAGATACATTTAACTGCGTTTCCATACTCCCCTACAAAATTTATTTTTCATGTCCTTTGATAGCTTTTCTTTGGCAACAGGACACATGTCTGACATCCAAACATTGTTACCATAACATATTTAATTACCATTTAGTCGGTTGGTGCATTACTAGCAATCCTCCTCATTTGTCACCAACAGCATGAAAACCGAGGCACGATGCGTTGAGCGAAGTGGAGTAAAAAAACTTAGGTATTATGACATATTTCAGTTTCACACACAAAAAAGTTTACATTTACAATAACTCAGTTGGAACCGCCTTAGTCTCAACAAGAGGCAAGTTAGTAATTTATAAAGCGCTCCCAAGAAAAAAAAGAGTATTTGCCAACTAAGTGCATATGATGATATTATTATTGAAACAAAAACTATTCTATACCCTTCATCCGTTGTTGATCAAAATCTGCATGACTGCAGTCTCCCTTATGGGACATGCAAATACACAATCTCGTACCTTGATTCTCCTCAAGCTTTTAGAGTTGGACTAAAACTGCAGACAATTTGTTCGCATGAAAGATTCAAAGACATGAGTAATTTACTTGATCAAATTCTTGCTAAGGCGTAAAGCCCGGTTTAAAGCAACTGTTCTGACAATATTTTTTCTCTGGCATAATAGTTTACCAAATAATTACATTGATAATCTCTCTTTATTTAGTTTAGCAAATAAATCTCTCTTAAGAGTTAAGACAAAGATGTGATATAGTCTCATTGCCATCAAAAAATAATATTTTACACATGTTTCATTAAGAGGAAGAGAAGTTCACAAACGCATTAAGTCATGGGGTCCAAGGACACTTAACCTAGATGCGCTCAAAGTAAAAAAACAAACAGAAAGCACAAAAAAAGCCACTAGGGCATGGCTGCTGGTACTGAAGAAAATCCGACAATAGCATGTGTTCGGACGGAATCCAACAGGGACCTTCTCCAAGAATGTTATATGTGGACCAGGTCGACAGTAACACACGGATCAACCACCCTGTCCATAGCTTCGCGTTGCTCCCTCTGCATCATTCACGAGCTCGTCGTTCCTCTCTGTCCCGATGGTCCATCACCATATTCGTGGCTCCGTGTTGGCTTGCTCTCTATCATTCATTCCCCCCACCCGATCTATGTCACTCCGTCACTCCTACAATCATGACCTTCTCACGATGTCTCATGTCTATGAAGAACAAGCAATTTCTATCCCTAGAACAATCCATTTAATGCCTAGAGCAGTTAGTATATGTGGCTAAAACAATTGATTCTATTCTTGGAACAATGAATTTGCTAAGCAGGACAATTGTTTTGTATATCTGTATCGGAACAATTGCGCATTACCCAAAAGATTCTGAGAAGATAACAAGAGATGGGAGGTTGCGCAGCGCTGGACCCAAGCAAGGCACACTGGATTGTAAAGGGGAGAGAAGGGAAGCGGAGGCGTGGTGCTAGATTGAACAGGCAGCCTGGAGGGCGGTCTTGGACTGAAGACTGCATGGAGAAGATGTATGTGTGGACCCGACTTTCACCTAAGTGAAACCCGAACCCTTTGTACCTCTATGCCACTCCCAGGAGTGTGACACGTATATCCATCACAAGTTAGTATAGAAAAACCATAAATAAAGAATGTAAACAAGGCAAGATAACAAAATCTCCAATAGTACATTATTAATCACATGTCTCAATCTCATGGATACAAGAGCATGGCATGCAGGCCATCGTGATATCAAAGATGAAATCTAGCGGAAGCGTAGCAGAAGCATCTCTCATGAAGATTGGCGATGAAGGCCGTACCCACAAGCAACTCGAGTGTAGGCGAGACCGTCACTCCACTCCGTCGGCTCCTCGGCTGGCTCCTCTACACAGAGCGTACGTAAAACAAAGTGGGAAAGCCGTGAGTACATAAAGTACTCAACAAGCCGCAACTACCTAGCAACAATGTATGCATGCTCGGATATTTCAAGGATAGGCAAGGGCTAGCACCTAAAGCATTATACCTCAAGTCTATGTGAATCATATTTTAATATTAGTCAATTTTATAAGTGGCCTTGTAGGAAACAACACAATCCTGCAAGGGTCAAGTTTATGTCCAAGCACACCTCCTGCTGGAACCACAGCTCGAAGCCGGAAGTAAAACACCTATCGAGGGGAGAAGTAGTAAATGCTAATCAAGCGTGTCGCTCAAAAGTAGTGCCCAATACCTTGGGCTAGGCTATACGTATAGATTTATATATCTCTACAGAGAGTAAGCAATTGTACCCACGTGAAGAGGTACTCAAACAAAAGACCACCGTCGTGGCCCAAGCAAAGCAACACTCACAAGATCACTCTACAAAGCATCGATCGGTAGGCGCCCGTCCCTCGGGTCTAGGATCCTCTAACCACAACATAGGAAAAGAAGGTCCTGAAGGGTGTGACAAGGCGTACCACGGGCCGAGTGGGATATCCTCTGCTCGTGGGTTGAGACAAACGCTCCAACACCCACTACCACTAATCTCTACACCACGGCGGGCCACCCAATCCTCTCGCTAAGTATCATGATCCAGCCCGCCCATACAAGTCATGTGGTAAGCTAGTAAACCAAAGAGGGACCAACCAAGAACCGGTCCTCAAGCTGCCGGGCGAGTCACCATCCCTCTACTAAAAAACAACGAGTCTCAACAACGAGTGTCACCACAATAGGGACCCCATAGCCCAAGGCCCCAACACAAGCTGTACCCGCAACAGGCACTATCCAAATAGAGACTCCCCAAAAGTCTCCCAGCACCTAACCACCTACACTCGCTCCCGCAAAAGTCCTACGGGGTATCTAGTACGGAAACTCGACACCTAAGAAACACCTACAATTTATTTTGCACAAAAACATGTATAGTCATCATGGGGTTCAATTAAACAACTAAGCAATTACTAAGCATGCGAGTAACGAGTAGAACAACCTATGGCAATCGGTGGCAAGGATGGCATAGTATGGCATAGGTAAACTACAAGTGCAAGTAACCATTCACATGCATGGATCAATTGAATGCAAATTGCTAAATAGGAACAAGAGTGGTCAAGGATTGCGGCTTGACTGAAAACGCTGGTCCCAGGCCGGGTCGGGGTACTCGTACGGCTGCTCCGGTGGAAACTCCTCAAACTGCGGCTCGGACGGGAACTCCTCGGCACCCTCCGATAGACGGATCGTGAAAAAGGGGTTAGACACGCAAATCGGGCAATAGGAAAAAGAACGAAACGAACGACGGAAATTACGGTACGAGAACATGACCAAAAGCTACACTAACGCGTAGAGAACGTCGCTACGAGTCCAACGCAACCGACCGCGTATTTTTCTCGAGACTCCAGGAAATAGATATGAATTTCCAAAGATAAAACAATTATGGAAATTCTGGAAATTCCAAGAAAATGAAAAACCAGGGATATTCCCTCAGAATATTCCCTCGGAATATTCCTCAGATTCCGTGGACCACACTGCTCCGTGGACCGGGTCCACGGAGGCCTCTCTCTCCTCTACTCCCTTCGGTCCACAAACACCGAGTCCATGCAAGGCCCCCCAAAACCAATCGTGGACCAATGTCGACACGTGGGGCCAACGATGACGTCAGCCGACGTCACCACTGCCGGAAGGGCGGCGCCGCCTAGCGCCACCGAGCGAGCTGCCGGAGTTTGCTCGCCCGCCCGCTGCAGCACGACGTGGCCCAAACCAAGGACATCGGGATGCTCCTTAGGCTGCGACGCACCTGCCAGCACCGGTCGCGAGGACCCTCTCACGCCGGCTCGACGGCGGGAGCTCGCCGGAGCAAGGGCGGCGGTGCGCGCGCAAAGGGGAAGCCCATACTCTGCCAAGGCTGCAACCCGACAATGCCAAGAGGTAGCTTATGCACCGTGGAACACTACGGGCCAAAGCACGACTCAAGTGGACCAGCGGAGCACCGCCGGCGACGAGGTCCGCAGCGGCGGCTCGACGGGATCCCACGAATCACAGCAAAGCTACCTCCTTAGCCCCGACCGACACGCGCACGAGCTACGGGAAAACACAACGACGCTAAACGACCACGGGAAGGGACATGAGCATGCCTCTAACAGCTAGCTCACCGGCGTCCATGGAGGGACGGCGGCGGAAACCGACGCAGACCATCAATTCGCCATGAATCAAAGGGGGAAGAGGGGGAAGGGACGCGGCAGCTCACCAGCAAGCTCTAGCGAGGCTCGGGGAAGAAGAAGAGGGCGTGGCGATGACGAGCGGCGAGGTTCCGGCAACGGTGGACGCGGACGACGCGCATAGGAAGACGGTGACCATGCTGTTCTCTGTTCCGCTGCAACCAAGGACTAAGGACGGGACGGTCGGAGCCAATGGAGAGAGCGCACGAAGGAGAACAGGGAACGCAGCACGAGCCGGACGGGGACTCACCGGAGATGATGAACGACGGCAAAGAAGAAGGCGGTGGAGAACTTCACACACGTTGCGCTTCTCAAGCAGGGCAGCTCTTGCGAAACCGGACGCATGGGCACGCTCAACGTCTCACGCCACGCACGGGAGGCAGCATGAGCATCTCTAGCTCGGCGCTTCGCTCATGGCGGGGAAGAAAACCTCGCGGGTGGCGCGGCTAGGGTTTGGAGGAGCTGAGGAAGACGGTGGCTCGAGGAGCGGTTTTGAAGAGCAAAAAGGGTGGCCGGGGTGGTTGGCGCGGGCTCGGGTCGGTTGCGGCAGCGCAAAACGACGCGCGTCCGAGGTGGCGTCGTCTGCGAGTGTCGCGCGCGGGTGGGCGATGAGCTGGAAAGGGAGGAAGAAGAAAACAGTTCAGCTCGGGTCGGGTCCGGGCTGCGGCTGGGCTGGCGCGAGGAAGAAAAAGGGAATGGGCCGGCGGAGTTTTGGCCCAAGACGCGGAAAATTCAAATAATTGCTTCGCCAATTTTCTGTTTCGATTTCCAACTTGATTTAAATACCAAACTTCACCAAATTTCACCAAATCTTTTCTAAACTCCCACGCATTTTATTACATGATTATGTGATCAATTTTTGGGATGTTACAATGTACAATCATGGGCTTTCACAACCGGGCCAACGAGATGGCTGACCGCTCAGTGAACCATCGACCGGAAGCCATATAAGGAAAATCCTATATGTAGATCGGTCTAAAGTTAACGTTCGGCAGATCACTTTAGGATACGTGCGGATCCAACAGATAACTGAACACTATGGACATGGTCGGGTGGAGAACCGAGGTGACACGTGACGCTTTTCTATTGAGGCGGGATGGGAGGAAACTAATTGAGTTTGAATTCTAAACTTCAAACATATTTTTCTCCCAAACCTTAGATCCGTTTTTGAATCTGGTTGAACCGACGTGTTCTTTGGAATTAATTCTACAAAATGAGATCCAATATGAATATTCTTTTAAAATAATTTTAAAATAAACTTTTCATCTACATTTTAGATATACTTGTTTCAACATTTTATACGTACTAAGTCAATATTTCTTTTTGTAAAATATTGATGCGGTTTTCCGAAAATGTTGACATGGTTTTGCAAAATTGTTGACACAAGCTTCAGGCGCAGCTGATGCTATTGGCCGTCATAATGAGCTGTGAATGGGTATTATTAGGCCAATCTACCCGATGGCTTCCATAGATTGGTCTACCCGATGGAAATGTTGATATAGAGTGTCAACATTGTTGACACGAGAACAAACAAAATGTGGATCTAATACATTTAAATGTTGACAAAAATATGAATTTAAAAAAAGATAAAAAATATTCATGTTGGATCTCATTCGTAGAATTAATTCTAAATAACAGGGTGGTGCAAACGGATTCAAAAACGGAGTTACGGTTTGGAACAAAAATACGTTTGAAGTTTCGAAATCAACTCATTATTCTCTTCCTTCCACCCGCTCCAGTCTCGTAGCGACACGTGGCAGCACCGGGAGAGTGAATCCTATTGACGGACCGTATCGGGCCGATCTAACAATCGACGGAGTCGATCGGTCGGCGTATAGGAGGTCCCGCCATATAACAAGGCTGGAACTTCTATATTTAGCTTTCGATAGATCACTGCCATGTGTTGCAATCTGATTGGAGCGTAGTGGGAGGTGGGAGAAAAAGAAACGGTTACGAAACTTCAAACATATTTTTCTCCCAAACCGTGGATCCGTTTTTGAATCCATTTGAACCTACGTGTTCCTTCAAATTAATTCTACAAAATGAGATCCAATATGAATATTTTTTGAATATTTTTTAAATAACTTTTTATCAACATATAGATATACTGTTTCAACATTCTATATTTTCTAAAATTTTGATGTAGTTTTCCGAAAATGTTGGCACAGTTTTGCGAAAATGTTGATATAAGCTTTTGGTGCAATTGGTTCTATCGGTCGTCACACGAAGCTATTAATGGGCCTTATTGGGCCACTACCCGATGATTTTCATAGATCGCTAGAACGTCCTGTTGTTCCGCACCTTCCAGAGTTCCCAAGAAGACCTTGTTTGGTTGTATGTCGTTGAATCCCAGAATGGACTGTTACCAGGCCTAGGTTGAGTGAATCCATGTGCCCCACTCCATCTTGGCTATCTACAAACCGTGGGCCGGAATCATTCTATTCAAAACTTACAAAATGTTTTATGTTGTTCGGCTGGATAGGAACCAAACCCACCTTAACATTTAACCGCCTTTCTCTCAAAAAGAAATGCAGATTTTTGACATTAAGATTCAGTGAAACGCCTAATCAAGTGTATCTTGTGTTACTCTGAACTTGTTCAAACTTATTTTTTAAAAATGATCAAGTGTACGTCCATAACTGTTAAATGCCAAGTTGCTATGCATTAGAAAGTCTGACACTGATCACCTTCATCACCACAGTGCTAGAAAACAGTACATTAGAGGTTGCAGAAACTGATTTGCACACATTCACCGTCACTGATAATCCAGTGGAGATAGATAAAATTAAAATTGAAATTAAATTTTGAAACTATTATTCATCCAAGGAAATAAGATTGGTAAAATCCTAATTAAAGGATTATGTAAGCACCTCAGTTGGCACAATGAACAGCAACAAAATACACATTTGAACTTATATACTGTTGGTCCAACCAATGCATACTCCATAACAACAGTACAATTCTTGTAAGCTATTTACTAAGGTGACAGGACAAATCTGAAAGCTAATTACTCATAAGAACACACTGTCACAATTACTCTCAAATGGATACACGAACATATCATGAGACACTTCTGGACTCACCTTAGATCACGTTAATTTAATATCTCAGAAACTATTTCTTCACCAATGCAATGCTTCAACAACAAAAAGAACTAGGTCAACAATGTATATTATGACCCTAAGTCACGTAAGCCTTGTTGGAAATATAAGCACTTTCAGTTTTAATTTAATCCAGAAATAAATCATAAACATGATATACAGATTGCTAAATAAATTAGACAAGTCTACGCAAGATCTAGACATATCTAATAAGCAGAAGAAGATGAACACATCTACCATACTATCCATAACTATCATGCAGAGATAGAACGCAAAGGCTAGTATGGAAGACATAATACAAGTAGAAGGTACGTACGTTTCCGGTCTGACGGAGTAGAGGAGTTGACGACGACGTTAAGCAGCGTCACGGCGAAAACAGCGACGTGCTTGGCTCACGCGGCGAGGAAGACGCTCCGTGGTGGAAGCGATCGAGCAGTCGCGCAGAGCGCTTCCCAAAAACCTTATTCGCCTTCTCCCGGTGCAGGATCGCTGAAGGCGCTGATTCCGGAGACCTGCTCTCCCGTTCGACGGTGCACGCCGACGATCGGGATGGAGTAGTCTTGGCGGCGCAGCAGCAAGAGAGGCTAAAACCCTAGGTGAGTTCGAGATGATTTTTCTGCGGCGGCGCCCGTACGTTTATATAGGAGAGACCGCTAGGGTTAGGCGAACCTAAACCGAGTCGGTTTCCAAAACAGAAAACGTATTAGACTCGCAGCAAAAATAAAGTGCAAAAGGAAGCCGCGCCCCTGCAAGGCAAGGGGCCGAATTTGGCGGACCATTCACGCAGGTGATGCGTGGCCGCGCCCTTCGCCCGCCCGCCCCGCCCGCCGGCCCGGCCCGGCGAGGCGAGGCGAGCGAGCGCGCGCGTGTGGTCTTCCTTCTCTCTTTCTCACACTTGCAAGGAAGGCAAGAGCATCCAAGTTTATAAATTGGTCTCCCTCCACCTCCACTAGCAATGTGGTACTAAACATTGCACTCCCACCATCCCTCATGGGCCTTTGAGATTTTCTAGGAATTATAGAAATCATTAATGAGCTTTGGTCCAATAATTCCATCAATCCCCCACCGGATCTCAAAGTCCCAACAAGACTTTGCCTCATCCTACTACTGTTCAATATACCGGTGTTTCGAGTGGAGACTGACTTCCACCTAGAACAATAAGCTACACTCGTTTACGACTTGAACAATGGACTATGCCTTGAATTGCAAGTCTTGTGCAAACAAGCTTTACTTAGAGTCACAAGCTGGTACTTGGACCTCCAGTAGGCTACTCCGCGGGTGGAGCATATAGGTCGTACTCCGCGGTCTTTCATGAGCTTAATAGAGATCACCCAAGTCTCACGGATTGCGACCTTACAACGATCGGGCTCATATAGGTGTATTCTTTCAAGAATGCTCTGCAGGATAGCATCTTTGCTAATTAAAGCCAATAGAATACATTAAGGCATTCGCCAACCTGCCATGCGGTGTTGAGAGTATTGCATCATTACTCGAGAAGGTTTAAAAGGATACTCTCTAGCTGACCAATAGCTTGTTCTTCCCGGGTCCTACTTTACGGGATCTCCGATCACATAGGTTGGGTTACCACTATGGAATAGCTCAAATGGGTCTCATACCCATCTCCTTTGATGCATTGTCTATCACATTACGTGACAGCCCCTTAGTAAACTGATCTGCCAGGTTTCTATCGGTTGATATGTAATCCATCGATATTATCCGGAGTTTCTCATTTTCCTGACGGACTTTAAACGTCTCTTAATATGTCTTGATGACTTTATATTGTCCTTTGAACTGTTCACTTTGACTATCACAGTTTGATTGTCACGGTTCATCGATATTGCCGGCATCGGTTTCTCGACAATAGGTAAGTCCATCAAGAGCTCACGTAGCCAATCGGCCTCAATTATGGTCTGTATCTAGCGCGGTAAGCTCTGCTTCCATGGTAGACCTCGTTAAGATAGTCTGTTTACATGATCTCCATGAAACAGCAGCACCACCAAGAGTGAAAACATATCCACTCGTGGCATACAACTCATCAGCATGAGATATCCAATTGGAGTCACTATATCCCTCTAGTACTGCAGGAAATCCAGAATAATGAATTCCATAACCCGCATTACCTACTAGGTAGTGCATTACTCGCTCAAGCGCACGCCAATGATCATCTCCCGGATTAGAAGTAAACCGACTCAATTTGCTCACAGCAAAAGAGATGTCAGGCCTAGTAGCACTAGCCAAGTACATAAGTGATCCAATGATCCGAGAATATCTCAATTGGTCTCTACCAATTCTCTTATTCTTCCGAAGGATCAAGCTGGGATCATAAGGAGTTGGAGAAGGTTTGTTGTCCTTATAGTCGAAGCGACTCAAGCATCTTTTCCACATAATGAGATTGCGTTAAAGTAATCCCATTATCTCCTTTGATTAGCTTAATGTTTGAAATAACATCAGCCTCACCCAAATCCTTCATATCAAAACTTTGGAACAGAAAAGACTTGACCTCATTAATCACGTCAAGGTTTGTTCCAAAGATTAGTATGTCATCCACATACAAGCACAATATAACTCCCTCACCCCCACCATGGCGGTAGTACACACATCTATCAGCCTCATTGACTGAAAAGCCTGCTGATATGAGTGTAGAGTCGAATTTCTCATGCCATTGCTTAGGTGCTTGCTTTAGGCCATATAAAGATTTCACCAACTTACACACCTTGTCTTCTTGACCCTTTACTACAAAACCATCTCGGTTGATCCATATAGATCTCCTCATCCAACTCTCCATTAAGGAAAGCTGTCTTAACGTCCATTTGATGAACGAGAAGACCATGAGAGGCAGCCAGAGCAAGTAGTACGCGTATGGTGGTCAATCTCGCAACGAGTGAGTAAGTGTCAAAGAAATCTTCACCTTCTTTCTGGGTATAGCCCTTAGCCACAAGCCGAGCCTTGTACTTGTCTATAGTACCATCGAGGCCTAAGCTTCTTCTTGAACACCCACTTGCAACCCACGGGTTTGTACCCATATGGTCGATCAACTACCTCCCATGTTCCATTAGAAAGAATAGAGTGCATCTCACTCTGTACAGCTTCTTTCCAATCATCCGCATCAGGTGATGCATATGCCTCAACAATGGTCCTGGGAGTATCATCCACAAGATAGACAGTGAAATCATCACCAAAAGATTTTTCAATCCTTTGTCTCTTGCTCCGTCTAGGAGCTTCACTATATATCTCCTCGTTAATTGCTTCAAGTGTTTGTTCAGCATGATCGGAAAGCACGAGCAGGTTCGGGAGTAGTTTCAGCAATCACATCGGTAGATAATCTAGACATGCTATATGAATCTTTCATAGGAAATATGTTCTCAAAGAAAGTAACATCACGAGACTCCATTAAAGTATTAACATGAATATCAGGCACCTCTGATTTCACTACTAAAAATCTATAGGCAATGGTATTACGAGCATATCCAAGAAAAACACAATCCACGGTTTTAGGTCCCAACTTACGTTTCTTGTTTATTGGCACATTAACCTTGGCCAAACAACCCCAAGTACGTAAGTAAGACAACGATGGTTTTCTCCCAATCCATTCCTCATATGGCGTTTTCTCCTTATTCTTCATGGGAACTCTATTTAGGACATGACATGATGTCAATAAAGCCTCCCCCACCATGCCTTAGATAATCCCGCAGTGTCTAACATGGAGTTAACCAAGTCAGTCAAAGTGCGATTCTTTCTTTCGGCAACCCCGTTTGATTGGGGCGAATAGGGAGGCGTCCTCTCATGAATAATACCGTGTTCCGCACAAAATAAGTCGAAATCATTGGAGAAATATTCACCACCGCGATCGGACCTAATTCTTTTGATCTTTTTCTCTAGTTGAGTTTCAACTTCAGCCTTGTAGATTTTAAAGTAGTTTAGAGCCTCATCTTTCGTTTTTAACAAATACACATAGCAGTATCTAGTCGCATCATCAATCAAAGTCATGAAGTATCTTTTTCCACCTTCTGTCAATATACCATTCATTTCGCAAAGATCTGAATGTATAAGTTCTAGTGGTGCCAAGTGTCTCTCCTCGGCAGCCTTGTGAGATTTTCGAGGTTGCTTAGATTGCACACAAGTATGGCACTTAGAACCTTTGACAATGGAAAAATTCAGAATTAAATTCAAGCTGGAAAGTCGAGACATAGGACCAAAATTCAGATGACATAAACGTGAATGCCAAACATTTGCATCACTCTCATTAACACCATCACAAATATAGTTCACTGATTTATTGCAAAAATCTGAAAGGGAAAAGCGGAACAAGCCTCCGCACACATAGCCTTTACCAATAAATTGTCCACTCTTAGACACAACAACTTTATTCGACTTGAGCACTACCTTAAAACCATCCCTACATAAAAGGGAGCCACTAACGAGATTCTTCTTGATAGAAGGGACATGCTGCACGTTCTTCAATTGGACAATCTTTTCCGAAGTAAACTTCAGCTTGACCGTGCCAACACCATGAACAGAAGCATGTGACCCATCTCCCATCGGGACGGAAGAATCCTGGGCGACCTGGTAAAAGAAAACAGAGAAGCATCAGCACACACATGAACATTTGCACCAGTATCAAGCCACCAACTTGTAGATTGAAATACTCAAAATACGGACGGTAAATTACCGTACCCGGTAGTGTCAACACTGGTCACCATGTTCGTAGACTTCTGCTGAGGAGGCTTCCTCCCTTGCGCTGTGGACACTTCTTTGCCCAATGCTCGGTGGAGCCGCAAACGAAGCATCCCTCGTTCTCCTTGTTCTTTTTCTTCTTGAAGGTAGTGGTCTGTTTAGGCTTATTGTTCTTGCCCTTGCCCTTGCCACCATTGCCATGAGACGATCGTGGTTGGTGCACCATGTTGGCACTGGTCCGACCCTCAACAGCTTTAGCTCTCCCATCCTTAGCCCGAGCTTTCTCCTCAATATCAAGAGACGCGATCAAATCTGAAACAGAAATGTCGATCCTCTTGTGCTTGAGAGAAGTGGCGAAATCCCTCCATGAAGAAGGCAATTTGGCAATGATGCCCCGACCACAAACTTGTCGGGTAAGGTGATCTTAAGCATGTCGAGTTCCTTGACCGGACACTCGTATTTCATGAGCTTGTGCGACTACAGATTTGCCTTCGGCCATCTTATAGTCATGGTACTGCTCCATGATATACAACTCGGTGCCAGCATCAGAACCACCATAGTCAGCGCAGAGAGCATCCCACAACTCTTTAGCGTCGGTGTGATGGATGTACACATCTTGCAGATGATCTGCAAGATTTCCAATCACAGCGCCCACAAATAGAGTATTGGCTTCCTTGTACCTTGTGTTACTCTGAACTTGTTCAAACTTATTTTTAAAAATGATCAAGTGTACGTCCATAACTGTTAAATGCCAAGTTGCTATGCATTAGAAAGTCTGACACTGATCACCTTCATCACCACAGTGCTAGAAAACAGTACATTAGAGGTTGCAGAAACTGATTTGCACACATTCACCGTCACTGATAATCCAGTGGAGGTAGATAAAATTAAAATTGAAATTAAATTTTGAAACTATTATTCATCCAAGGAAATAAGATTGGTAAAATCCTAATTAAAGGATTATGTAAGCACCTCAGTTGGCACAATGAACAGCAACAAAATACACATTTGAACTTATATACTGTTGGTCCAACCAATGCATACTCCATAACAACAGTACAATTCTTGTAAGCTATTTACTAAGGTGACAGGACAAATCTGAAAGCTAATTACTCATAAGAACACACTGTCACAATTACTCTCAAATGGATACACGAACATATCATGAGACACTTCTGGACTCACCTTAGATCACGTTAATTTAATATCTCAGAAACTATTTCTTCACCAATGCAATGCTTCAACAACAAAAAGAACTAGGTCAACAATGTATATTATGACCCTAAGTCACGTAAGCCTTGTTGGAAATATAAGCACTTTCAGTTTTAATTTAATTCAGAAATAAATCATAAACATGATATACAGATTGCTAAATAAATTAGACAAGTCTATGCAAGATCTAGACATATCTAATAAGCAGGAGAAGATGAACACATCTACCATACTATCCATAACTATCATGCAGAGATAGAACGCAAAGGCTAGTATGGAAGACATAATACAAGTAGAAGGTACGTACGTTTCCGGTCCGACGGAGTAGAGAAGTTGACGACGACGCTAAGCAGCGTCACGGCGAAAACAGCGACGTGCTTGGCTCACGCGGCGAGGAAGACGCGCCGTGGTGGAAGCGATCGAGCAGTCGCGCAGAGCGCTTCCCAAAACCTTATTCGCCTTCTCCCGGTGCAGGATCGCTGAAGGCGCTGGTTCCGGAGACCTGCTCTCCCGTTCGACGGTGCACGCCGACGATCGGGATGGAGTAGTCTTGGCGGCGCAGCAGCAAGAGAGGCTAAAACCCTAGGTGAGTTCGAGATGATTTTTCTGCGGCGACGCCCGTACGTTTATATAGGAGAGACCGCTAGGGTTAGGCGAACCTAAACCGAGTCGGTTTCCAAAACAGAAAACGTATTAGACTCGCAGCAAAAATAAAGTGCAAAAGGAAGCCGCGCCCCTGCAAGGCAAGGGGCCGGATTTTTGCGGACCATTCACGCAGGTGATGCGCGGCCGCGTCCTTCGCCCGCCCGCCCAGCCGCGGCGAGCGAGCGCGTGTGGTCTTCCTTCTCTCTTTCTCACACTTGCAAGGAAGGCAAGAGCATCCAAGTTTATAAATTGGTCTCCCTCCACCTCCACTAGCAATATGGTACTAAACATTGCACTCCCACCATCCCTCATAGGCCTTTGAGATTTTCTAGGAATTATAGAAATCATTAATGGGCTTTGGCCCAATAATTCCATCAAGCCTTACAGCCTACGCCTTCTAGACAGAAACGACACCCACTTGTGCACCATGTACTATGCTTCCTCTGTTTCTTCAGTATTCTATTTTGTGACATCTTCAACAGTAGCAATGGTGACATAACTCTTTTATTTATTTGCAGCATACTACATGATAATTGTCAAGTCCAAATAATATGTTTCCACTATCAAAATAATATACCTCTGCTAAGGCCTGTATTACTATGACATGTCTTTCCCATAATCTGGATAAATTGCTCACATATGTATCGCTGGAGAAAATGCAGCTTTGCATGCATCATGGTCTAAATAGCAGGACATCCCACGAGAGAGAAGAAAGCACACTTGGGCTCATTAAATCTGAGCTCCTCCGCTTCATCATGCTTTTATGGTTGCTTCATGAAATATGTTATCTCTAAGTAATTATATTATTTGTTCTTGAAATAATTTGGAATTGTTGTGATATGGGAAATGAAATCAATAGCAATATTAACGTCCGCTTGAAAAATGTCAGCAATATTGGGCTTGATGATGTCACAGAATCGATATTGCTGTCTCATCCTATGATATCGGCCAAGTGACATCATCATGTTCGATATTGTAATGTAATAAACGCTACAATATCGGGTGGGTTGGTGTCACCCGCGCGATATTGCAGGGTGAGACTGCAATCGAACGTTGTGATATCAGCCGACCAATATTGCTGATTGACACTGCAATATCGGGTGCAATATGAGGTTGCTAACATCACAAGATATTGTTGTGACTGCTATAATATCAGGCTGGGTTGACCGCTATAGAAAATCTGATCATGCAATAACGTTTACGTAGTAGCGGTCCGGATGTTCGTTTTTACAGTCCTAAAATGCCCGATATTACTAACCCTACAGAAAACACACGGCACTTACGCAGGGCACAAACCTCACGGCATATTTCGAGACCACTGTGTCGTGTGCCCTAGAACTGGCACACGACACAAATGGTTGTGTGTCGGGTGTCCGGCGGTGACACACGGCACAGGCATTTGTGCAGTGTGCCAAATTTGTGCCATGTGTAATTTTGCAGGCACACGACACAAAGACCTCTATAATATGTACCCGATAAATTACACACGACATAGGCTGTGGCACACGGCACATGGGGCGTCTCCGGTAGTGTAAGCTGGATTCTAGTAGTGGGTGGGAAAGTTTACTTTCCTAATGTAAGTAGTGCCACCCAGTTCCTCCACCAATCTAGCCGCTTTGTGCCATGCCACAAGACACTTTTGCCCGTACAGATTTTTTTCAATCACCACCTTAGATAATCCAAGGTGCCACCGAGATATTAATTGACACACAAAAAAATATCATTACTCGCCTCCGTACGTTCTATATCATAGTCAAGCTGTATCTGAAAAAAAAGACATCTCCTAAAAGATCTTCATATATTTAGAACTTGAATTTTCATATGATGAGGTTAATACATAAAAAAAATGGGCTGTAAATTGTCCCTAGCTAGGGAATTTGTTTTGCCTCACCTCACTGAACCCGCATGTCCCACCCCGTACCCACGCCCCTGCACCGCATGACCCGGTCGATCAGACGGCGACGAGTTGTTACCGCGATCTCAAAATTAACAAACACCTCGAAGGCTATACCGGATTGTAGCTGTTTGACCGATAAGCTCGTGGGGTATCCCGGCGTCCGTTGCGATTGCATGCAAACGGAGCGCTGAAGTATCTCTGATTTGTTACTCGTATCAATCTATCTATATAAATCCTACCGAACTGCCTAGCCTGAGAGACGCGCAGCCATTTACGCCCTCGCCGCCGTCGCTGGGCATTCCCATCCCATCCCTTCCAAATTAAATCTCGATCACCCGGCTCGATCGATCGCATATGTCGATGACGACCACAGCGGCGGACCTCTCGGTGTCCACTGCCGCCGCCACGGCGACGGCAACCAAGTGCCACCTGTTCAAGATCGAGGGCTTCAAGCGGATCACGATCATGTACGGCAACGGCAAGGCCCTCGAGTCGTGCGGCTTCGAGGCGGCCGGCCGCACGTGGCGGATCCAGTTCTTCCCGGACGGCAACAGGAAGGAGACCGCGGGCTACATCTCCCTCTTCCTCAAGCTCGACGACGCCGCCGCCGAGTCCGCTGACGACGCCGAGGAGATCCTGGCCGAGGTGAGGCTCGCCCTGGTGCCGCCCCACCGCGCGCCGGCGAGCGCCAAGCTGTTCAGCTACAACTTCACCACCACCTTCAGCAAGGACAAGAAGGTCGTGGGGTACGCGCAGGTGCTCAAGCGGCAGGACCTGGAGACGTCGGGGCTCCTCAGGGACGACTGCCTCGCCGTGCGCTGCGACGTGGCCGTGCTCAAGCGGCCCGTCGAAGCGGAGGAGCGCGCCGCGCTGGCCGGCGATATGGAGAGGCTGGACGTGGTCTGCGACTGCAAGAACGACGCCTGCAAGGGCCGCCACCTCACGGGTGGTCTACGCTTCAGGGAGGCGATCGCCAAGCTCTTCTTCGGATGTTTCCAAGTTTGAAATAAGATGATGGATCAAGAGCTCTTCTCTCGTACGTAGCACGTGGGTTTTTTAAAGAGTCCTTTTGCCATTTTTACTTCGATATACCAGGGAACTTCAGATATTTCCACCATGAATAAATCAAGGGTCTGTTAAGATTTACTGTTGCAAGTTCATAGATACTGATAATAGCAAAATTACATCTATCTATTATATATATAGATTTGAGCAAGAAACGGAGTCACTCTCAAGGCCTAGAAATTACCACAATTCATCAGAGAAAAAAGGAAAAAGTTACCTATATCACTGCCATTATAAAAAAATTTACCTAAAATACCCTTACATCTATTGTAAAATCGCATCATTGCAATAATTTTTGTCTTCCTCTTCGTATTCTCAATCAAAACCGACAGTGTGTCAGTCCGTTCATGCGACCCCTAATCCCATCGCAGGCCTCTCCTCCCTGTTAGCGGCCGTTCCTACCCAACATCGAGACGGACACACCAGCCATTAACGCCTCCCATGCCGAACAGTATCAGAGCTTACTGAGATGAGATTGATTATCTTAAGCATCCCCTTCCGTCTGCTTTCAATTGGACGCAAGCACTAATGGTTTGACCACAAGGTGAGAGAGGGCTTTCAATTGGACGCAAGCACTAATCGTTTGATCTCAAGGTGAGATAGGCATATGTGCTCCTTCAGTCGCCGGTGTGTGTCCTTGCTTGCCTATCTTGACCAGTAGCTTATTACTTGCTCGGGAACCAAGACATCAGGCGTGCTCTCATGCACATGTTTTCCTTGGGCCACACTCAACGAAGGCTGGGCAAGTTTGGGAGGCCACGATAAATTTTCCAGTTAATCTAATGTAAGTTGCTCTTGCAGGCATTGCGTTTGATGTTTACAAATCATAGCTGGTGCATGGTGATTTATCGCTAGATCTTTTCTTTTGCCAATAAAAATTTTCATACAAAGAACATAAGTCTAACAATGGAAGGGTATTGGATATGGGCGCATGTTCCAGTCTCTATAGGAAGCCAAGAATGATGGCATCAACTAGCTGGGAGTACAACAATCCATGGCCATCGTTAGGTATTCATTTATATATCTAGCACACAAAATTATTCAGGTTCACTGTCATGTCCTCATGGTTTTCTCATACCATCTTTTACATTATACATGTGCTAAAATATATAAAAAATCAAGATGGCGTAAGAGAGGTCTGATAATTTCATTATATAAGCAATCCGGGGAGATTAGCTTGAGGCCTTACGCTTCAAACGGGTAACGGACTAACAGTGAAGCTGAAGGCTGGAAAGTATGCCCTGTAATGTTTCCTTCAAATATGAACCATGCTTCAACTTTATGTGTCAACGTTCAAGAGTGACAATTACTCTGTCTTGGAAATAAGTACATGTCAGACGAATAACCGCAATAAGAGGGCATGTATCTCAAGTATTGCATAACTCCGTGATCATGACACCAAAAAAAACATAATGATCTTTCATTTCAAGCTGATCAGAAGGCAATATTGATTTTCAATTTGTGTTGTTATGATAACGAATAAGACTCAGCATTAGTCAGTGAAAATGCGGGTTTAGGAGACAAAATTTCTGAAACGACGAATCTGAAAATCTGGAAGAAAACATGACCGGAAACTTCATGTACAGTGACACTCTCTATTAAAAGATATAGCAATAATAGGAACTATTTATTATACTTAATAAAATAACGTCGCTAGAGAATTTAAAATATAATAATTGATCAAAATCTTGGTAAATCAGATTTGAAATATGAGGCCTGGGATTCAAATGATGTAATTTTCTTTCTGGAATAAGCTATGCGAATCAGTTTCAAAATATATAGCTTAGCATTGATCTGTGTTTATTGCATAAAACTTTGTGCTGATAATTACAAATAAAAGATAAATTGACATGTGCAGTGTAACCGATAAGTTTTGTTGCTTACCAACTATATTGACGAGTCTTCCATGCAGAACATACTGAAGCATTTAGCCATTTTTAAAGATGATAATCAATCTGACAAAAAATATTATGCACTCGACTAAACACAAGAAAGTTTAGTTTGCTCACAAACTCAGTGCATGTAGACATATTTCTTCCAATAGAACAGTACATTTTACTGGTCACATTATTATTAAATTGATCGTAATAAAATTGTGAATATTTGAATCTTTTGCTGTTTTATGTACAGTTACAAATTAGCACATGAAACATTAGTTATACATCTCAAAACTAAAAATTATTTGTAAAGCTAGGATAAACAACATCTTCATTTGATTCTTCTAGGAATCAGTGACAAATAACATATACATAATAAACCAATAATTGTCCCAACATTGTACCTGTACCGATTCTTGGTCTTACCATGCAAACTACAACAAAGCACCTGACAATAGACTTTGCAAATAGTAGATTCAAAGTTGTGTGTGATTCCAAATGCAGTAGGATGAATACTAGTCGCTTAAAAGCGCGGGCTGCCTTACTAGTTTCTTAAAAACGACTACATGCGTAAAATGATATGATATTGATCTGGTTGATGAATAATTCTGGATAGTGCCCATTTTTGCTCATATGAGGGTATTAATGTTCTTGTGTTCTAGCGTACATACTCAGAAATATGTGAAGAAATGTGAAATCTTACCGGTATTTACATTTTTATAACGTAAAAAGAATCATCATTTTCAGTCACGTGGTGGCCATATTTTACAAGTGTCGAGCTTTGACTAAAAAAAAAGATTTGGATTCGACTGATATTTATATGTGTCAGGTAATTTAATTTCTTCCTTTTTTTCGGGTAATTCTAGCTTTTATGACTGCACCTCACAATGTAAAATAAACTTTGTTCCGAAAGCTAGGTCATTAACCATATGTGGCTACAGAGGAGAGCTGGCTGAAAGTTGATTTCAATAGACCAACTTTTACTATCACAGATGGTCCAGTGACGTGGCTATATAGCTTTGCACACCCTCTCCTCTCCCGTATAATCCATCCTGATTTTAAGCCTGGCGCTGACCGGTATGAACATGTCGAATCCTTTGTCATCTGCCGAGTTCACAGCCGTGTGACAGGGGATAGGGGGTCGTACACTAAACACTAGGATGGCAAGCCGACCACTGGTGAAGCTGTGCTACGCTGGTGCACTTGCCTAATAATCCTAAGTTTGACCATTGTATACCATTTTTGCCTATACTAGTATACTTGAACCACCGTGGCGTTAATTTTCCAGCTTTTCGCCTCGCTGCCCGCTGCCGCCGTGCCCTGGTGTGTTCCACACGGAAGTCAGGGCGCATGTCCGGACAGACCGTGGCACGACTCTAACGAAACGCTGTCAAAGCAGCACACATTACAAAGATCGAAAGATCGGAAAAGAAAGAATCAGTCAATCAGGCAAAAGCACCTATTAGTATTAGGAATTACTAGCCTATCAACCCGTGCAATGGCATGGGCTAGTTTGATAGCATTTTCATAAGAAAATTCGAAACTCCGTAATTTATGAATATAGGATCATCGTTGTTTCTTAATCATTAAATAGAGAATAATTAGTAAATAAACCCTAAAATTGCATTGCGCATTGTATTAGGCTGGGATATTTAGGATCTAACATCATCTAGATGAAACAAATTAAATTTTATTAGTTTCTCGTAAATAAACAAAGGTAGCAACTTGATTTGTGATACAAATACCAGGACATCATCTTCCGCCGCAATAGGTTTTCATATGGCTAAAACCAAAGCCAGACCTTTCTATCTATTATCTATTACTTCTTAATAAGTTCGATGGAGACGTGCACTCCGTAACATAATTGCAGCCTTGATTCGTTGCTACGATAGTTTCTTCCCTAGCGAACTCACCCCCGCACGAGAGGGACTTCTTCTCGCATGAGACCAGAACACGGCGTCTCCGTTAACGATGAGCAGTGAGAGACTGTCCACCGATGGAGTTTATGCCAGAGAGCACGAGTATCTCGTTGTTGGAAACCGATACGTAATGGCAGCCTTGATTCATTGCCACGATAAGTTCTGCCCTAGCGAACTCACCCCCGCACGAGAGGGACTTCTTCTCGCATGAGACTAGAACATGCCGTCTCCGTTAACGATGAGCAGTGAGAGACTGTCCTCGGATGGAGTTTCTGCCGGAGAGCATGAGCATCTCGTCGGCGGAGAGTCGCTTATGCCCTAAGCTGCCAACGAGCTCTGTGACAATGAAGTCTTGGAAGGGGACGTTGTATGCCACCGGCGAGGTGCACCCCGTTGCGACTTGAGAGCATGTCGGCGCAGGGCAGGACATCGGTGGCCTTCACTACAGCGTCCGCGGCTTCGCCTCATCGATTACCTCCAACCGGCGCAGGCTCACTGGAAGTTCGTCTGCGAGCCCTTCTCTGCATCTTGAAGTACGGGTATTTTTATTTTCCTTGTCTTCAGTTTTTCTAAGTACGTTCTTATGTAGCGGTTGTGTGGATTTGCTTCATTTAATTAGATTTTAGATCATGCATATAGATCGGCTCTAATTAGTGAGCGTGATGATCATTCACAATGGTTGCCTACAATGGAGATTATGTGAAACACGATTGTTCAGGCTACCACGAATTAATGAAGGGCTCGATTCTTTCAGATTCCAACGATTTGACGTTCTGACTATTCTTCTGGCCAACGACTGGGTCACCTTGCCGGCGAGAAGCTGCATCATCCTACCGCTAGCTTCAGGCAACATCAGGTGAGTCTGATCTCTCTTCTTATAGAGGATTCATTCTTTGGTGTAAAAACTCTCTCGATTATTAACTCAGTCCGGTTGTTGCAACCTCGCCCTGTTGTGTGCTGCAAGTACTTTCTTTGGATTGCTTCTCCGAGGTTTTGATTAATATACACTTCAGAACCACCCTTTGTGTTTTTAAGATACATATCCCTTGTAATTAGCAAGGATGCAAGTCGCCTCATGGATGGTTGTAATCTTCCATGGCTTGTGAATTTCCGCTTTCAATCTCTTCCTTCGAAAAGCTAAAGGGTACACTACTAAAATAACGGTCTGCAATAACGGGCATTTGCCACTGTAATAACGGGCAAGCGGGCCGTCACTACGTAAACGTTATTACAGTGGTCCATTTTCAGTATCAGCCAAGGCCGACCGTTATTGCAGTGCACCACTGTAATATCAGTCTAGATGACGTCATAACGACCGATATTGCAGGGGTGAACTGCAATAACGGCCAGCTGACATCACACGGGCCGTTATTGCAGTGAGTCACTACAATAACGGCCCGCTGATATCACCACGACTGATATTGTAGTTTGAACTGAAATATCGGCCAAGGTGATATCATCTTGCCGTTTTTGTTGTGCAGCACTGCAATAACGCCCACGGTGATGTCAGCAAGCCCGATATTTCAGTGTTTTATAATAAGCAGAATAATATGGTTTTATTTGAAATTCCAGGTCACAAATTCAAATTTAATTCACAAACAGTAAATTCATATACATAAGTTATTCATTCACGTACACAATTCATAGTTGAACCAAACCATCATTCACTTTTTTACATAAGTCAAAACAATCTCAAATCATCATTCATAACATAAGTCTCATATATATACAACAAAAATTAATATGTTTAAGACAAGTCATCATTGTTTATCCAGCCATTTCGGCTCAAGTTGCTGCTTCAGTCCCTTCTTTCCCCTATATAATTCTGAAGTAATTTATCCCTCCCGATGTCACTAGTGGGATCATGATAAGCACCGTCGAAATATACAAACTCCTGAAACATGAAGCACAGTAACTTAGCTGCAATCAGTTCGAGAACACTAGTTTCGAGGTGGGAATTATTCTTCGGTGGATACTTCGCTGGCTTGACATACAATTGGCAAATTAGTATAACTTTTCTAGGTAATAAATAAATATATCAATATTTAAAATAAATTATTCGATATTTACGTTTCTCCGGACGAGAGGATCTTCCGTAGGAAAAGTGGTGTAGTTCCCCTTGTTAGCGGATATGTAACTACACACATAGTAGCCACAATATACGCTACCACGAGGCTGTTTTACACACTATTTCAAACAAAGTGAAATCATCATCACATGGAGACATGAATAAAATAAAATGTAGTACAACTTGATAACATTATCGGAAAGTTTGTTTTGTTCGTCATTGCCTTCCTCCATTTAGGGTGCCCCTCACCACCAAGACCCATGTAGAACTGATACGCCCGGGTCGTATATGGGCTCGGTTTTGGACGTTTAACATATGGTTGGAAATCTAAGAAGACCACCTTTCCAATGGCACCGATTTGAGGCCCAAATGCATTCAGAGTCGACAGGAATCTTCAAAACAATTTGACGGTCATAATCTACGTCACCGTTATTTTATCGTTGGGCTTTGTATCAAGTTGGGTCCAATAGGAGCGTGTCCTAGGGTTGGAGGACGACCCAAAGTTAGAGAGTGAGTTTGATGAGCATGATCTTTCCGAGGAACAAAAGATTTATATTGCTTCTAATATATTGACTAAAAATGTTTTGTATGAATGAAAACGTATTTGTAGGCGTAACAAAGTGCCACAATCATGGCATGACTTCAAACTTCTTTCTAGAGATGTTTTCATTCCTGAATATAATGCTGATCACTTGATTAAAAAATTAAACAACTTGAAGCAAGATAGTTGGACTGTGAATGAATACTATGATGTTTTTAAGATTTATGTCATATTTGGTGATCTAGATGAATGCTACAAAGATATAACGAGTAGGTTCATGAGAGGACTCAATTTTAAAATTCAAACCATGCTGAAATCTGAAACTTATAACAACCTATCTCTCATGTATTTGCTTTCTTGTGATGCTGAAAATCAGATTTAATGTCTTCTAATGCTTGTGAAATCGACATCATGTCCACTGTTCCATGTTCAGCATTGACTAACTTTGGGTAGGATAATAATGATTTTGTTGAAGACAAATCAAAGGGAGATAGTAAAACAGGTAGTTCTATTTCTGCTGAAATTGACCAAGTGAATGAAGGAGCACATGAGCTAATTGTGGCTGCATGTGATTCTAATGCTTTGGCGCTAAATTTGTTCACTTCTTATGCTAGTTTAGAGCAATCTTTAGTGGAATCTACTGCTGAATTTCTTTTCTTACAAGATTCTAAGATGGTTGCTTGTGACCAAGAAGAGTTGTGTGATCATGCTTCACTTGTATCTACAACACAACTAATGCATGGGCATGATAATTATATTCTCGGTGATACACATGCTGAAATAAGACAGATTCGTCATTGCATTAGCAGTGTGAAAGATGAATTGAAAATCATGTTATCTCTAAATTGTTTAGGTTATATTGAATTTGATATTCCTTTTGACCTGAATAGTTTGGAGACAGAATTATTTCAGAAATCTGGTTTGCTATATCTTGATTATTATAATTTTTTTGCAATCGTCTTGTATGACACTAACAATAGATACATTGTGAAGCAGGTATATATATGTTCAGATGCAAAACTTGTTTAATGGTGCCCTCAAGTAATCAAATAATGACTTGCATTCAAGATAACAATGCCATATCTAGTTTCTCTTCTATTGGTTATAAGTTGCAGGTCAATTTTCAAAGAGGGGAGCAATGTTTACTACCACGTGCTTTAGTGAATGTTCCCGAATTATACTGGAAAGAACATGGTCAAGATATGTACCTTAACTTCAACCATGATGCCAAACCGAGGACGGTTTGGTGTCAAAAAGGGAGAATGATGAGGATATGAATCCATCAGATACAACCAACACTCCTCCACTAGACATGCAAGATTCAATGGCAAGAGCTAAAGCAACACAATCAAATTTATCGGTGAGCTCGTTTGTATTGTGTTTTATATATGGTTTCGAGAATAAATTGCTATCTAATGAATTAATTATTGTTAGGAATCATGGAGATGATGAGAATATCATTGGAGACGTGCTCGGGGAAGTGAAGGGAAGAAAATATGTCCAAGTCAACTCGGAGGCCCAATCCAACTCGGTTTCGGGTCCATTTCGGAGTCCAGGACCAGTCTGCAATAAAACAGTCGACCAGGCCACATACGGTGTCGGATTTGGAAGTTCTATATATGCACGGAAAGCTAAGAAGATCACCTTTGCAATGAAACCAGTCCCATGCAAAAATTCATTCGGAGTCGTCGGCAATCTGCGAAACAATTCGACACAAGGAATTTGTCTCGATGTTGCGACACCAGTTTTAGCCTTTGGGCCTTGTATCACGAGTGAGCCCAATAGGGGCATGCCCTAGGGTTGGAGCACGACCCTTGCACCCCTTGCAGGAATTACCCTCGCGGTTTGGTTGATCGTGCTCCGCAAGATCGTGATTAACCGTTGGAGTTGATGTATCGGTTGCTAAGGCGCATCCTTGCTGGTTGTAGTCGGGCCGTGAACGTCTCTCCAGTCTAAATCAAAGTTATCCCCTCTCATCAAAAGATCGGGCAGCACCCATGTAGTTATCATGATTTCTATTCGATTTTTTCAATAAAATTTTCACACAACAAAGACCTAATGTAACTATTCAGCATGAATGCACAAGAAATTATGAATAATCTAAATTACATAATTAAATAGAAAAAAAATATTTTTTCTACAAAAATAGAAAAAATTATAAATCCTTATAAAACCAAATTCATCAAAATAAGAAAAATTCATTTTATAAGTTGAAAATAATTTGGACTAAAAACTCCTTGTTACAAAGTAAAATAATTTAAACAAAGTTAATTATTATTATTAAAATAGATCATTTTAATGAACCACATGTATTTATATATTATTTTCATAAATCAAACTTTATTTAATTTTGAAAATAGCTCTTTTGCTCACATAAAATGATAACACACTCCCTTTTCATACATAAATTGATAATACTATGATAAATTCTAGATAGATTTTAATATATTGCCAAAAAGTTTTCAAATTTAGAGAATTTTTTTTTTTTGAAATTTTGGGGTGTTATAACATGTGATGTCATATCACATCTCATCAAAACATATTGATAATGTTATATTTCAATACATACATTCTTATTCGGATAGTGTGTAACCTCCGCCTCCCCTCCGTATTTTGGGCGACGTAGCCGTCCTCTATGCGCGCCATGCCGTTTCCGACCGGTGTGGCAGCCGCCCGTGATGCCCATTAGCCGCCGGCCCGGCACGGGAAAGCCGGGATAGCCCGACCGGGTCCATGAAATCCCTACCTCATCGTGGATCTAGGTCGGCCGGTCGTGGCTTCACCGGATCCAACAACATCGCCGGCGAAGGGGAGAGGAGGCGGCGGCGTCACGGGGAGAGAGAGCGGGTGCAGCACGAGGTGGGGATAGGAGCATCACGAGGTGGGAACGGGAGCCGACGGCGGTGGCGCAAGCACGGGAGGTGACACCATGGGGTGGAGACGTCGACGGCGACGCTCGTGCGGGGAGGTGTGAAAGGAGGGAGTGGCGCGTGGTGGAGCATCCACGGCGCCGCGGGAGGTGTGGGCGGTGCGTGGCGGAGCCGCCACCGCGAGAGGTGGAGCTGGGTGGAGTGGAGCACGGCGTAAGATGTGGCTTGGTTTAAGAAACCCTAGCTGCGGCATTTTAAAGGCCACACACGTGGTGGGCTAGGCCACTTTTGTTCGACCCGATTTGAATGGTTCCAATAATTTTTTGTACAATATTTAACAAGTTTGACTAATTTTCAGTCCAATTTCACTTGATTCATAGCATTTCAACCTGACTTCGTTTTGCAACCAAAAAATTTATTTTCAATTATCTACAAAACACTAATTCTTATATTTTTACCTACCTGCAAAAGAAGTGTGGCAGAGCGCACCAGTCTTCCTAGTACATACATCTTGAAAGTAATCTTTGAAAGCTAATCATATTTTCTTTTAGTTTTGTAGTATTACATTTGATGAAATGATGTGGAACCACAATCTGAAATTTGATCTTGTATGTCTTGATGAATCTTTGACAATTCCTACATCAAATGGGCACGTTTCAACAACATTATTCCACATCATCAGAAAGATATTGAAAGTCTAATTTCATATGCAAGGGAAGGAAGACACGAGAGAGCACATGGACTAGGATACACACCCCATATAAACAGGGTCCGAAACCCCATTCTATAGAATTTTAACTTAATGCCAGATACATTCAGGTGATTCGAATGTAACATCTAATAATGATACTTGGGAGTAACAGCTGGCATCCATGTCATGTGCAACCAACCTCCTCTGAATCCCTAAGCTTCTGTCTAACAATGGCATTTGTCAAGAAATAAAAATCTAGCAGTGGCTACCGATGAAAACCATACCGTATACTGCACCAGAAAATTAGCTTGATAGCGTTAATGGTCAGAGTAAGGCATCGAACATTGTTGGAACTCCGAGCTTGTGCTTGACTCAAAGACGTGGTGAGGAAGGGCAAAGTCATCATCGACAAACCCGTTACCATCACTGGTGTTGCAACCCTTCTGTCTCTTGACTGGCCGCTCGTGCTTTGGACTGCACATTGGAGAACCCAGCCGACAGCTCGAGTCTGGAGTTAGGGGTTCACCATGAGGAAGAGGATCGTCATGTGAAGCACTCTTGATGGGCTCTTTGTCCTTGCTGAATGGTACACCTTGAAGTGGAGATTCAGATGTTGGCACAGGTGTTGATGGGTTGGTTCTCTCAGAGTCAGGCAATTGTTCACTTGACGTGGCTCTGGAAGCACCAGCACCACTGATGCGCTGCTGCTCTTCAATGATTTTCTGGAGGTATTTTCCCTGTGCCTCAATTCGCAGTTGCAACTGCCTTTGTACCTGCAAAGGATATTCGTCAGCTATGACTACATATGTAATAAAGGTTCCTTGGTTGGAGTCCATAACTATTGCTGTGACAGTTGGAACACTGCATAAATAATCACAAGCAGTAATGCTTATTTTCTACACTTTGCTAACCAAATGCATCAGAAATAAACCAATTTATTTACATTACTTCTCAGATACTTGATGCAAGCGAAAGGGCCTTTACCTCACTGGTAAGGTGCCTGAGTAGCACCTCCTAGGTCCCAGGTTCGACTCCTAAGGAGAGCGAATTTGTGATCTGGGTTAAAAAATCCCTCGCCTCTCCCCGCACCAAAGCATTTGGTTAAGGCCCTGCCTCTGGTAGCTACGGTGCCCATGGTGGTCCCGGCCCAGGTTCTCACAAGGCTAGTGGCCCCAATGTAAGGGTGGGGAGGAGGGTTTGGGGGTTTTCTTGATCTGCGTGAGAGGATCTTCTCTTTAAATGCAATGCCCGGGCCGTCATACCCCCGCAGGTCAAGTTTTTTTTTTTTAGATATTTGATGCAAACACATTTTTCAAATGAGCACCAAAACAGTAAGTTGATTCAAAATTTTTCTAGAATAAATGAGAACCCAATCTACATGTCAGTAAACGCTAATTTTAGTTGCAGCAGGCTTTCATAACTGGGGTCCACAGGTTTTAGCATATTTTAGGCATCCAAAAAACGAGAGATATAAACACGACAAATTTCAGCTCATCAGTATCACACTGCAACAGTTGGCTTTCAAGGAATAAAGGCAACAACTGCTCAGCATGGAAACCTCGAAACACACTTGTCCTGATCCCCATACTAACCAAATGCAATAGAAATAAAATATGCTTATTTTCTGCACTTTGCTAACCAAAATGCAATAGAAATAAATCTACTTTGCCAAATCTCTTTATCAAAATGAAAGAGCCACTCATCTTGTTAATGGGGAGAAAAGCATCACTCAAAACAGTAACTAGACCACATCTGAGACTTACAAGGTCTCAGATAAAAAATAATCATTTCAATATAACTAAGATAGCACTGTCATGGTAATGGAAGAGGTGAGCCTGACCCTGAACCATAGTAGGACAACAGCACCAAGTAACAGCAGATCTACTACAAATCTTGACATATTTTTTACTTCAGGAATAATGCCAACCATCATCTACTTTATATATGAGCTGACAGCAGACAAATATAATTTCTATCGAAAAAATCTTACCCCAAGTTAGTCTCACTTCCAAATCAGGTGACCAACTAAAGAAAGACCCTAAACAATATATTGACTTATTAATGCGAGCTACAGCAACCGTGCAACCAAGGACCATGCTGCCTTCAGTTGAATTAAAATTGGATCAATCACATAGTTCCTGCCTTGACACCTTATAGGTTCTCTTCACACACCGAAGTCTACCAAGACAATCAAATCGGTTTTTTGTCATTTCAGTCCACGCAAATATCCTTCATGGATGGGTTTCCACAATTTAGTTCACTGTGCAATTATGCATACTGGGCAATCATCCCATCAACTATATTTGATTCCTTTAATTTTTCTTACAGACACCTCAAACTCTGGTCACCGATGAAATTCCCCACAGACACAAAACATGAAGGAAAGAAACAGAACAAGAAGAATCTATAGCAATGAGTGTCAAAACAATTATTCCAATAATAATTCTAGCAGCATCAGATTACCTCTAATTGTTCATGCAGCCGCTTCTGAACCTCCATTTGCAGCTTCAGGGCTTCAGATATCTGCATCCCACTGCAATACACAATAAAACAATATAAATAATCGTGCATGATATATGATAACCCCAGCATAACTAAGCAAATAACTGAACTGACACAGAACCATGGAATAATAGATATTAACGCACTTAATACATTTCTCTATATTTAGAATTATGCACCTGCAGACTCTACACAGCAATAGATGTAATGAAAACACTCCGAGAAAAAGGGTAAAGAGTTAGGGCTATGTATTAACTCATTAAACCAACATACTGAATGATATATCACCTAGGTAACAATGTGATATTCTTTCTTGGATACAATGGAACAAAATCAAAACAATATTTTCTTGAAAGTTGGAATTACATTTAATACTTTAATAAATTCAGATGTATTATCATTTGGAATTTACTGCCAATGACATAGCATTTCGATAATGCTACAAATAGCACTAGCTCACAACAGAAGGCTGGACTTTAGAAAGTTCTCTATTTTTCAGACTAAATGCAAGGTCACTCATCATTATGACAATAAATGCAAACAAGAGTACACGAAAAAATCATTTATACTTACGAGGAACCTTCAATTGTCGCCAGCAAATCCCCTGGATCTTTCTTTTCAGCTTTATTATCTATAAAAGGAGATATGAGTTGAGAAAATCACAAAAAAAAATTACTATTTCCTAATGTACAGCTAAAAAATATGACAATGGTTACCTACCATCAGCTGAAGGATCTGGAATGTACTTTGCAAGACGATATTTCTAAATAAAAAAGAAGAAAAAATTAGGATGAACAACTTTACACAAGAAATTGAAAACTTGTAAAATGAAGACTACCTGTAGATGACTTTTGACATGGTATATTGTAAGTCCTGGCACACTCATAATCCTGAGAACTCCCTTTGGAGTGGCTCCTAAAATATATGAATAGCAAAATAAGCAGAAGCTACTCAAAACTTTAGATATATAATAGAAGTGTTTTAAACACATAACAACTTGATTTCTGTAACTAGTATATGGGTTTCTGTAAAAGTAGTAGTATGCACACACTTCGCACATAAGTAACTAGTACATGAATTTCTGTGTTCAAACAGATTACAGATACAAAAAAATATGATTAGATGTCCCCAACTCCAACTGCTATGTTAATCGTCATAAATTTAGAGATTATAGTTTAAAGTTCTAATGACTATTCAAATTACAGAGAGTCATAATAAAACTACATCAAAACATTAGTACGCAGATATGTAACTTAAAACTATCACTGTACCGCCACCAAGTGATATCAGGTCGTCAAAAGTTTGGTCTCGGGAATTCGATGAAGAACATGAATAGCAATTCTTTACACCAGCATATACACTAGGTATTAGGGGGCAAGCAAAGTGTATTACTCCCTCCGTTCACTTAATGATAATACCAGGACAGAAAATTTGAACTGCAAATAGTTCATTTTATTTGTCCCAACTGTTGGTCTATATAGCCCATGTCTTTGGCCCATCTAGTGGCCCATGCATATGAGCATTACAAAGCCCACCTTGTCTAGGGCTGGAGGAATACTGACAATTTCCCCAATCAACATGGTACCAGAGCCTCTCTCTTGTCCCTCCCTCCCTCCCACCTCTAGCCCCGCCGCCGGCGCCTCCATGGCCGGCCTCCAGCTAGCTCCCCTCCCTCTCCTCTTTCCCTCCCCTCTTCTCCCTATGCCGCCACTTTGCCTGCTGCTGCCACCGCCGGACGTGATCCGTCGGGTCCGTCCTGGCCGCCATGCCACCGCAATCGGGCCAAACCCTGGCTGTCGCGCCGCCGGGCCCCGCCCCTACCGCCCTTGCTGCTGCTATCCACGCGGTGAAGACCGAGTTTTTGATATCTCGGGAGCGGGTACACGCGGTTGCTCTCGCCCGGGAGCACGAGCGCACCGAGGCGGCAGCCCTCACTCGTTGGGTTGTTGAGGCGAGCATCTCATGCTCCTCTCCCCGGTAAGCAGCCCGTCGTCGATGTTGCCGACAACCCAGCCTCGTCGCGCCGCCCGCTAGGCCGTGGGGGAGACCGTAGCACCTCCGTAGCCACTGCTGCTCCTAGCGGTACTCCCCCGGCCATCCTTCGAGCAACCCATGGTCGGGGTGTATCACGATGCCGTCGGGAGACGGGTCTCGTACCGATACCAACACATGGCCATGCTAGTTGGCCCCGCCTCCCCGATGCCCTGGACTCCTCCTCCTCGGCCTAACCAACCTCGGACTCGGACCTGGCCGGGGAGGGTTGGTCTCCACCGGCTCGACCCGGCCGGCGTCCGACCCGGCCTACATTTCCGATGGAGTGGATCGCCGACTCGGGTGCCTCGTACCACACCACACCATGCTGGTATCCTTTCCTCCGCCCACCCACCCCATCCTTCCCGCCCTTCCGCTATCATGGTTGGCAATGGCGCATGCCTTCCTGTCACCTCTGTGGGCGGTGTTCCTTGTTCCTTTCAGCTTCCAAATGTTTTTGTTGCTCCTCGGATGGTTCACAACCTTCTTTCCATTCGCAAATTTACTCGTCGACAATTCTTGCTCTATTGAGTTTGACTCTTCCGGCCTTCATCGTGAGGGATTCGGCTTCCCGACGTCCCCTCTTCCGATGCGACGACCGGGGACCCCTTTACACCCTCCATCTTCCGGGTCTTCTCGCTTTCGCTGCTTCATCTTTGTCCACCGCTCTTGCCATTACACCTTCTTCCACGACTCGGCACCGCCGCCTTGGCCATCCCGGTCGCGACGTTTTGGCTCGCCTCTATCGGAGTGATCCTCTTTCTTGTCCTAGAACTTCGATGAGCACCCATGTCATGCTTGTCGGCTAGGTCGTCATGTTCGACTTCCTTTTTCTTCTTCTTCTCATGCGAGTCATGCTTTTGATCCGATTCACCGTGATCCGGACCTCTCCCGTTATCGCATTTTTGGCTACAAATATTATTTCATGATCGTTGATGATTTCTCTCACTACTCTTGGACTTTTCTCGTCGTATGCGAAGTCTAACACGTTCTCCACCCTCCTCCACTTCTTTGCCTAGGTCACTACTAAGTTTGGCCTCACCATCAAGGCCGTCCAGTGTGACAACGGTCGTGAGTTCAATAATCACGCCTCCCGTGACTTGTTCCTCTCTTGGGATGTTCACCTACGCATGTTTTGTCCGTATACGTCCCCACAAAACAGCAAGGCTGAGCGTTTGATCTAGACCACGAACGATGTCGTGTGCACCCTCCTACTCCAAACCTCCCTTCCTGCTCGCTTCCGGGTCGAGGGGCTCCACACCGCTACCTACCTCCTCAACCGTCTTCCTTCCACTGCCTCTCCCGTCCCCACTCCTCACCATGCTCTTTCCGACACACCTCAAAATTACAACCTGCGTGTCTTCGGGTGCGCCTGCTACTCTAACACCTCCGCCACTACACCTCACAAGTTAGCGCCCCGTTCGACTCGATGTGTGTTCCTTGGCTACTCCCCGACCACAAGGGGTATCGCTGCTTTGACGTCACCTCTCGCCGAGTCCACATTTTCCGACACGTGTTTAACGAGTCGGACTTCCCTACTCCACCTCCACCACTCCCTCTCTTGATCCCGAGCTAGAGTCTCGTGTTTCCAACCGACCCGGTGGTCCAGCCACTTGTGTCCGTGTACCCTCTAACTCGCAGGTCCTCCGACTACACCGACACCACTCCCGGAGCAGGTATGCAATTTCCCAATCAACACCAACATCATGAATACCATAACAAAGGAGTATGATATGTCCACCACCAACATGTCCGTGACGGCTACTTGAGCAATGCTGGCTCCAAAATCTTCATTGGTATGTAAATAAAATAAAGTATATCTGGTGCTTAAAAAATGTGGCTTCACACTAGTCAAAAGGTTGTATGGGTTCTGGTACTAGAATTTATTATAAACAGTGAATCAAGTGATTCATGAAACATGTAGACTGTTGCAATGTGCTTTATGTGCTAATATATGACTTTGTAATTAGCTTGTAACCTAAGGTGACGCTGTCTTTCTTTATGGATATTGAAAGGTGATACTGTTATATGTGTTAAACTATTGCTGCTGCGGTATTTTTCTTGCTAATGGTTGTATGACGATTGATGAGAGTTAGTTGATGTATGCTCTTTCCCGACGATGTGGCGTTAGTTGAGAGTAGGACCGGGGTTAATAGGAAGTTGGAGCTGTAGAGGCACACATTAGAGTGGAAGGGGTTCACCAAGACCGAGTACATGATGTGTGAGTTTAGCGCGACTAGGCATGAGGATGAAGACGTTTGCCTCGATGGGCAAGTAGTGGCCAAGAAGGATACCTTTCGATATTTAGGATCAATGTTACAAAAGGACGGTGACATTGATGAAGATGTTAGACATAGAATTTCAGCCGGTTGGTTGAAATGGTGTCAAGCTTTTGGCGCCCTCTATGACAAGAGTGCCACAAAAGCTAAAAGGTAAATTCTATAGGACGGCGATTCGCCCGACGATGTTATATGGTGTTGAGTGTTGGCTTACAAAAAGGTGACATGTTCAGCGAGTTGAGCGCAACGAGAGATGCATATGTTGCGTTGGGTCTACGGGCATACACCAAGGGATCGAGTGCGCAATGAAGATATTCGGGAAAAGATCGGAGTGGCATAGAGGATAAATTGGTTCAACATCGGTTGAGATGGAAATGTTCAACGGAGGCCTCCGGAGGCGTCGGTGCATAGTGGGGTTCTAAAGCGAGATGATAATGTGAAGAAAGGTAGACGTCGACCTAACCCGACTTGGGATGAGTCGGTTAAGAGGAACGTGAAGGATTGGAATATCTCTAAGGAACTAGCTATGAAGCAATAGACGTGTCCGAACCGTGACCCTTTTTCTTTCTTCTTGCTTACCCTTAACTCTACCTTTTATCTTGTGTTCCTTTTGGATATCTCCTTTCCGTGATTCCTATGGGTTTCATCTCTAGCCTACCCTAACTTGCTTGGGATAAAAGGCTTTGTTGTTGTTGTTCTTGTTGGCTATGTGTGACTTTAAAGTTGTAGGTTGTCCGTCACTTGGTAATCTCGGTTACTAAACCGATCCATGGGCATGTGCTTATGTTGGAAGAATTTGAGATTGACGTATGCATCATGCTCTTATGGATGATCGATATAAGTGAGTCTCAACAAAATCATCACAAATGGGTATGTAACTTAAGGTCAATGTTTTTGTGGCATTGTGGCGTCCTATGGCGTTCTACCCCGTTCACAACGCCTAGGCATTTATGGCGGACGCCTAAGCGACGCCATAAACACATCCCGAGGGCCGTGAGGCGCCGAGGCTTGGGGAAGATGAGTAGATGACAAGCTAGGCATGGAGCAGGGCAAGAAGAGCCGGGGCACTCGGGCATGGAGCACAAGCGGGGAGGCGGAGACACCGTTGCCGGTTGCTGCTGTTGGGCGGCCACTTCTTGGATGAGGAAGAGGCAGAGGCGGAGGCGAAGGACTGGTCCAGCTGGAGGAACAAGCAGCAACGGCCGCAGATGCGCTGCCGACAGAGGTAGGGAGCTTGGGAGGAAGCGGAGTAGAGTGGGGAGGAGTCCGCGAACAGAGGCGGGAGCCGGGAGCAGCCCGACGGAGCACCACGTTGCCACCTCTTTCCCTCTCTCGGATCTCCTCTTTCCCGCTCTCTTTGATTCTCGGATGCAAAATCGGGCGGGTAGCGGGGCGTATGTCCTCGATTCCTGCCATCCCCCATCGTTTTCCCGCCGATCCCCAATGTTTCCCGCGCCGGGGTGTGTTTACCGCGGATCCCCTGCTATGGCGTAAGCCCCAGCCCACCTCGGTCCTTGCGGCGTCCATCGGATCACGCCTAGGCGACGCCAAATTGGCTTAGACGGATGCCATAGGCACCACGGCGTGGCGACCCCGACGCCATGCCATGGCCGAGCACCTCGACGCCTAGGCGACCCCACAAGAACATTGCTTAAGGTAATTTCACTCCTGATACAAGTCGCCATTACTAGAGATACTTTGTTTACATGAAAAAATGGAAATAACAAAGAAATAGTCCAGTTCCTAATACTAGCCTTCTAGCCTCGACTAGATGTGGCTACCAAGATAGCACCTGGTTATCGGGTGGGCTAGAAACCTAGCCGCCTATCTATCACCTAACTCTAGTAAGTTTTGAAACATTGATTTATATAAGGGAAAATTTCAAATACCCATCTGCAAGTGTCTTTGTTTCAGTCAAACACCGAAAAATTGCACTTGATTTTCATATACCTCCTTAGCAATCTTGACCAACCAATATGGCTTTAGCAACCATCTCATACTGCTTAAAATGGACTATTGTAAGTACGTAACTTACAATATTGTTTGAATCATACATCTATATCACATTTCTTAAACTTTCTTCCTTCTACATTACTCATAATAATTCATAGGATCCTGACTGAATTTTCACATTGTTGGTGATAAATAGAAGAAATTTGGTGATGCCACAATTGTCTCGATGATAACTACACTAAGGTGAAGCATCTGAATCAATATTGAAAGCCAAATAAGAGCCACATTAGTTGGTCAAAGTTGCCAAGGGGGTATATGAAAACTAAGTGCAACTTGCAGGTGTTTGGCTAAATCAAAAACACTTGCAGGCGGGTATGTAAACCCCCCCCCCTTAAAATGAAAGTGGGTATTTGCAATTTTCCCTTTTAATATATAAGCATGGTGATACTATCTTAATTTGCAGCCAACAAGATGTCTGAGTAAAATGCTAAATGTTACTTCCTGTAGTCTAGAGGCAACGTGGAATGCCTAACCAGCTTTTACTTTCCATTTCTTATCCTGAATAAAAGAAAACTATACATCTCCAATAATTATCATGCTAGACCTAAGAAAGTTGTCTTTTCTTTTTGCCCCACATAATATGCTTTGGCAATTATTTTTTCTTCCGAAAGAAGTATGAATATGATCTATATGTCTACCAACGTAGCAATAAATATTTGGACATAATTTTTCAATATATCATATGCACTATGAAGATTTCAAAAGTACAGAAACAGTTTGCGCAGTTCATTAAACAGAATAACATTTTGCCATTAGAAAACATATGGTCCAAGGAAAGAGTTCATGTTATTCTTGTTTTGACTATAATAATAATTAGTGAATCGTATATAGCAATACATGCCATGAACAGAGATAAAAAAGGAAATACAAGGCAAATAGGCAGAGACATACTATCAGGCCCACCAAGTTGAGTAACAGCCTCCACAAACCGCTCATGCAGCTCATTAGTCCACCTTAGCCTTTGTCTTGCTGCCATGTTAGGGTTATTGTTGCCCCCATTGTGAGGGACCATAGCACCGCCCCCTAGCTCCATTTGCTCGTGGGCAACAGGATTGCTCTGAGACGTACTGATGCTAGGAACCGGATTTGGCTGGTACACTGTGCCTGATCATCACCTGAAATTACAGGGCATGGGTAATTAAGATATAACATTATTTTGTCATATCATTATTTAACAGAAGAATAAGAAACATAAATTGGGAAGTCGCATGAGTTACTTTATGCAAGCATAGCTACACAATTCTAGTTCAAGGACAGTGAATAATTTTACAACATTTTACCAAGCAGGAGCTGCTGTCTGCAAGAATAAGTGCGTATGTGTCTTTCAAGAATTTTGGTTTGACTACTAGTGTGTGACACCAAAAGGAAAAGCAATTCTGGACGTATGCCCTTGTCCTTTGTGCCTTCATAAAAATATCCATTATTTTTTTATACTCATGACAAATACAACAATACTTCAGCCATTAAAACAGTACCATATGGCATCAACTAAGACATGGACCACAGAGGACCCAAATCCACTTGTTAGTTGCTACTTGCTATAAGATATTAGCTGCTGTATCACTCCATTCAATCCACTGAATCCATTCAATGGATTCGATACATTAACTTCCGCCTGTTTAATTTACTTTACAGGCGCGAAATAACTAGAACGAGGATTTCCTCAAAGCAGACCATTTCTGGAAGCTCCCGATATGACTAGATTGACCAGGGGAAGGAACCCGTCCGGCATCTGCCGAATCCCCTGTGCAGGCTGGAGCTCGGGCACTAGGGGAAAATTGAAAGCGGCAGAAGCCAATCGACCAACCGGGCAAAGGTAAAGCTCCGGGCTACCCAAGAAACCTGAATCCCCTAACGTGCTAGCGCTGCGAGTGTACGTGTGGAAAAGGGAGGGGAAGAGGGGAAGGGAGCATAGAGAAGACGGAAGTACTAACCAGGGGCAGCGCCAAGCCCGAGGAGGAGCCGCAGGGAGGCGGGGGCTGGCCGGGCGCGCTACCTCTTCTCTCTAGGAGGAGGCGCAGGAGAGGACGACGAATCGGGGAAGAAGGGAAGGGAAGAGGGGCTAGAGAGAGAAGGCCCTTTTCCTCCTGCGCTCGATTGGTCCAGTCCGAACGGTCGAGGGGTGGCGCTAGCGTGGGCCCCGCCAGGAGAATGGGTTTTTTTTTTGGGCCAATTGTGTTTTAGCCTGGATTTCTACTCTAATTGTGAAACAGACATGAAAATTCAGATTTTGTAATTTAGCCATAACATTTTTCATCCGAACCAAACTTCTATCATAAGTATGTTTACTAGATGTAACGGTGTTAACTTTCGAGTGCAAAGACGAGATTGCTCTTTGCAATTTTACCATGATTTTGATAGGGAAAATTATGCTTCTACCATTGTTTTGACATGAAACATTATCACAAATTTTGAACAAACAAAAACAGGACAGACCATGCAAACTTAGATCCATTTTCAAAGAAATTTTGAATGTTGATCAAAATTTAACATATTGATATAATTTTTGTAAAATATGGAATGAAATATTTAACATAATTTTGGCACTATTTCACTTTTAATTTTCAATAAGGATGCATCTTCATACAATACTCAAATCTAATTGAACTGACGATAATACAAACTTGTGATAAACGGTAGGTTTAGGTGAGAAATGTTGTGACTAAATCACAAAATCTGAATTTTCATGGTCATTTCACAATTAGAGTCAAAATTCGTGGCTAAAACACAATTGTCTCTTTTTTTTATAACAGCCAGGAGAATGGGTTGGCTTGATGGGAGAGAAATACTTAGGTGTTTTAGAAAGAGAAAGCAGATGTGGAGCAACGAATTGCCGCTGATGCTACCGTCTCTATGTAATGTGGGCCCTCCAGGTTGGTTCATACTTCCGTTGCACTCTCCAGTTCATAAGATTGTAAACTCTGTCCTTCTGTATTATTTTTTTGATAAGGAAGTTATATTAACTTAATGCAGCATATTATTACATATGCACTCTATGAGATAGAGTGATGAACAACGGTGCCACACACCTGCTAACACGTAACCGACTAACTGGCTATCTAGACCAGTTCAGCTTCTACTCCATTCATGCATGCCCATTAAATGCTAGAGGTACAACATAAAGAAACAACAACGACCAAAGCTAGTTAAAAGTTGTCTAGAGAAGAGTGAATAGGCAATATAAAATAATTCCTGAAAAACACAACACTCAACATCAAGTCAGCATAGACAGACGGAATTTTCGTCACTCACGGAACTTCCGTGATTGGCGGAACTTCCGTTCCGGGGTTAGCAAAGATCCCAAGAAAGAGGAGCGAAGAGGGATTCTCATAATTCCACTTGAAGGAAAACTTCCCTTCACTTCCTAGGAGGGTTGTTCCTGGAGGAAACCACAAGATACGCTACACACAAGTAGATCATGCACAATATTCAACAACCAACAACAAGAATAAAAAAACACAAACAAGAACCAAGAGAGACACGGAATTTGTTCACCGAATTCGGACCCCTCACAAAGAGGTTCATACGTGTCCGTTGAGAAGCTCACAAAGAGTCGGGTCTCTCTCAACCCCTAATCCTCCCTAAGTGATCACAAAGGTTAAGCTTAGTTTTTCTTCTTCTTCTTTGATTCCTTTCCTTCCAGAGACAAATCACAATCTTCACAAACTTCCCAAGTGTGACCACAATCTTGGGACCTCCATGGTGACATCTAGTCAATCTAGGAGAACAAATCTCCATGAATAGCAAGTGAAATAAAGTTTGTTTGCTAGGGAAAGATGTGTTCAAGGTTAGGGTGATGCTTCTCAAGCTTAGATCTAGAATGGGGCTCTCATAAATGGACTTGAATCTCTAGAGGAGTGAGGGAGAGGTGAGAGAAAGAGCTTGAGGGAGATGAGAGTGTTCAAAAAGCACTAACAAACTCTCAACCGGAGTTGGAGGGTCTATTTATAGGAGTGAGTCCAAAAAGAGTCGCTAGTAGTGTCTAGTCAAGAGTTGACGGAAGTTCCGTGGTACGTTCAAAACCTTCTGTTTTATGCGAAGTTCTGTCGGACCACGAAACTTCCGTTCGACTTGGGTTCACTTCCGTCCGAAACTCTCTGTTTTTGGCGGAAGTTCCGTTGTGGTGACTGAAGTCCCGATCGAGTTAGGTTTGTCTAGACTTTTTGGGTTTGTGGTCTCCTTGGCTTTTTTGAAGGTTTTGGGTTTCATCCAAGCTTTGGTAAGGTATCTTGAGCACATATTCCCTATATGAAAGATCATTTCACCCCTCTTTATAGTTTGACACACATAGACTCGAAAAGCTAATCTAACTGGTAAAATTCATTTTGAGTCCAACTTTTTTCTTTTGATGAGGGGCTAACAATCTTCAAAGTGAGTTAGTAACCTTTGATATCATGCACATCAACTCAATGCAACATTAGAATTTTAATTCTTTGTCATTTATCACCAAAACCCACTAAGAGGCCTAGTTGCATCTTCAATCTCCCCCTTTTTGGTGATTAATGACAAATAATTAAAATGGACAAGGATATCAAGTAAAGCGAAAACAACAAGCAATATATAGTGGAGCTGCCCCTAAAGAGATGCATGGGTCACACAACACATGTGAAAGAGCTTCCCTATATTTTGTGCTTGTAGGGTGCCTAAGCAAAGTGCACAAGTGACAAACATATGTGTGCACCAATTAAACAACAATGCATAAAAGTGGCACACCACATAAAGCAAGCCATAGTTTAACAACTTAGGCATGGATCACACACATAAAGCAAGCCACGGTTTAACAACTTAGGCATGGATCACACATTAAAGCGATAAACATCCATCGTTCATCATCCATGGGCATAAGCTTGCAAAGTTAAACCGACTCTATTACAATAAAACACACCACATAGTCTCATACATAAAAGGCGTTCCATAGTTTCAACACACAAGGTAGGTAGATAGCAATAGATAGAGTGATAGAAGGAGAAAAAATAGAGAAGGGCTCACTTGTCATCGCCTTCATCGGAGATAATCTCCATGTCCCCACTGCCCGGAGGGTCGCCTCCTCCTCTTCTTCTTCCTCTTCATGTGGCATCCCGCACCTCGAACCGAGGGGGAATGACCGATCGAGGATCTTTTAGGAGATGATGGGCGAAGCCATCATACACGATACATACACCCGAACATCAATCATTTACAAAGTTCCATATTAACATGATCTTTGATTTTTTTACAAACATAGTTTAAATTATTACATAGTCATAAGCTCTTAATTTGATTATTTTGCAAACAGTGGGAGCCGAACTCAACTCAACGGTGTAAACCTTAAATGCAACACATCATCCCGTAAATGTGTCACATTC
>JAUNZO010003131.1:0-21134 GCA_031894775.1 Chloris gayana
GCAGCACCAATTAGGTCGACCCTAGGGTTCCAAACTTCCTGCGGCGCGCCGCCGCAGTCAAACCAATCCACCAAATTCAGTAGTTTCTACATAGGTTTCTCTCGCCCTAGAGCGGGATAGACTACTCTTCTCCCCTGTTGAGCAGTAGAGTTCTTTCATGGCGACATCTCCGGAGTGTTCGTCGGCGAGAGAGCCCGCTACAGCGGCGGGAGACAATGGTGGCCATGGGTTCCGTTCGGAACCTAGCATTGAAGATCGCCTAGAAAACTTGAAGTTGCACGGAGAGGAGGAAATCGATCCGGATTTCTCGGAAGAACTTGAGGATCTGATCAAGGAGAATCGTTGGATGGCTTTGTTTAAGGTCCATACCACCAAATCCTTCAGCCATGCTGCCCTCTTGAAACAGATGCGTAATGCGTGGTCGTCCGCAAAGGAGATCACATTCAAGGTGATGGGATCAAATTTATTCCCGGTGCAGTTTCAATGCTTAGGAGACTGGAACCGGGTCATGGATGGAGGTCCTTGGATTTTTCGGGCTGTGCTTGTGATACTTCAGGAATATGATGGACTCTCGAATGTGTATGAATACAAGCTGGATAAATTACCTGTATGGGCTAGGATTCAAGGTGTCCCGGAGGGATTAATGAAGAAAAAAGAATTAGCTGAGAAAGTTGCAAAGAAGGTTGGAGGTCCCCCATTAACATTTATTGTTAATGAAGGGAAAATTAATCCTTTGAAGTACTTGCGTGCCCGAGTATTCATTGATGTCGCTAAGCCATTGGTTCTTTTTGTTCCCATTACAATAAAGGAGCAAAAGAAATACCCAGTCTTATATGAGAAGCTTCCAGCTTTTTGTTTCTTTTGCGGCTGCATTGGGCACGAGATGAATGAGTGTGGTGATGGTGTCCATAATGAGATAGACTCGTGAATGGGGAGACCGGCTGTTGGTGGACTTTGATTCAATTTCTATCGAAGGGCCTTTCAACAGGCCCGATGGGCGTGCACCAAGTACAGGAGGGGGTTTCACAGGAGGATCTAGGGGACGAGGTAGAGGAAGAGGCCGTGGTGATGATATGAACATTTATGTTATGTCCGAGGCAGAGGACGACCTTGAGGATACTGAAGTTCCAATGAGAGCCCTCATTATTCCTCGCAAGAGGATGGTGAGATCAGAGGGTAAGGTAGATACAGATGGTAGCTCTAAGCTACTCGTCCAAGTAGCGACCAGTGTAAAAGAAACTATTGGGCGAGTGGCAAATAAGGTGAATCAATTTGAGAAGGGAGATACTAGGCCCCGTAAGCTACAAGAGAAGAAAAGGCTGAGGATGGATACCTTGGAGAGTAAACCGACAACAAATCTAATTCAATCGGCGACCTCCTTTGAGGAGGATCGCCGGAAGCAATGAAACTCTTAGCCTGGAACTGCCGGGGGATGACTAGCCCTCGTGCAGTTCGTGCGCTCCGGAGGTCCGAAGCAAACAAAACCAGATGTTCTTTTTCCGTCCGAGACACATCTGAATAGAGCTAAGGCAGAGAAAGTAAGGAGGAGGATGGGTTTCGACCGCATGACCATTTATGAAAGTGACGGCCGAAATGGGGGTCTCGTTAATGATGTGGAGAGATGACATCAATGTTCTTCAACATGGGGTGTCAAAATATTTCATTGATGTGGTGATAACCGATGGATGGAGCTGGCGCTTTACGGGCCTGTATGGGGAGCCGAGTGGAGTCGGAAAAGTGTAACTCTGGGATGCATTAAGATCTCTTCGTGGCCTGCCTAATACTCCATGGCTTGTCATGGGGGTTTTTATTGAGATTCTATTTAATCATGAGAAGGAAGGGGGTCGACCGAGGACACAACGACAATTACAATCATTTCATGATGCACTCGTCTGATTGCAATTTGGTTGACCTAGGATTTATGGGAGATATGTTCACTTGGAAACGAGAAAAGATCAGGGAGAGGCTTGACCGCGGTACTACCTCCAATGAGTGGTCGACCCTCTTCCCAAATGCGAGACTAATAAACCGTGAGATGGTCAAGTCTGATCATAGGCCTATTTTGGTGGACACGGATTATCTTACTGGTACACATACCACGGGTGAAAGCCGGCGCAAATGTTTTGAAGCGCGGTGGTTACAGGAGGACACGAGTGCATGAGATGGTTAAAGCCGCTTGGGCGCGAGCAGCATCGCATGGGGAGGGACCCACCCTCATGCAGAAAGTGCAAGATGTGCATGATGAGTTGAGAGTATGGGATAAGAATGTGCTGAAAGGTCTGACTCATCGCATGAAGGATATGAAAAAAGATTTGGAAAGATTGCGCAGGGGGCCGATGATAGACGCAAACATGGCATCGCAGAAGGAACTATTGGTTCGCATTGAGCTACTGCTAGAGCAGGAGGAAATTCATTGGCTGCAGCGAGCCCGAGCAAATTGGCTTAAATATGGAGATAGAAATACTGGCTTTTTTCAGAGGTTTGCAACAAACAGGAGAAGGAAAAACACGATAAAGGGCCTTGCTGATGAAAACGGTGTAATGCAAGAAGATAGGGCTGAGATGTGTGCTCAACTCAAGAGTTATTTTGAGAATCTCTTTACTTCAGAAGTGAATGAGCCAGACCCGGCAATACTAACTGATGTTCGTAGAAAGGTTACACCCAAGATGAATGATAGCTTACTTGAAACCTTTACACAGGATTAGGTGAGGAAAGCACTATTTAGTATCGGCGATATGAAGGCGCCGGGACCCGATGACATGCATGCAGTTTTTTACAAGACCTTCTGGGAATTGATCGGTGATGATCTGATAAGGGAGTTCTTGGATGCTATAAACGCAAAGACGATCCCAGCTGGATGGAACAACACGACGATTGTGATGATTCCAAAGGTAAAAAATCCTACACCGGTATCACAGTTTCGCCCTATTAGCTTATGTAATGTTGTTTACAAGGTAATTTCAAAGGTACTAGCAAACAGGTTGAAAGTTTTTCTTCCTGACATTATTAGTCATCATCGAGTGCTTTTGTACCGGGAAGACTCATTATCGACAATATTCTTTTGGCTTATGAGAGCTTACACAAAATCAAAAGGAAAAAAGGGAAACGAGGCTTGTGTGCAGTTAAATTAGATATGCACAAGGCATATGATAGAGTTGAATGGAGCTTTCTGAAAAATATTATGCTGAAAATGGGTTTTGCGACTGGTTGGGTGGATATGATTATGGCTTGTGTTTCTTCCGTCACATACAATGTTCGTTTCAACTCTATAGAAACTGATTGTTTTAGTCCTACTAGAGGGCTGAGACAGGGGGATCCGTTGTCCCCGTATTTGTTCTTAATGGTAGCAGAAGGTTTATCAAGTATGATTAGAGGTGCTGAAGACAGAGGAGAGATCGAAGGGGTAAAAGTCTGTCGTGCTGCCCCAACTGTTTCCCACCTTTTATTTGCCGACGATTCCTTGATTCTGATGCATGCTGACAAGAGGAACGCAGATAATTTGAAAGAAATTTTGGATAGGTACTGTTCCAACTCGGGGCAAAAAATAAGTGAAGGAAAATGCAGTATCTATTTTAGTGAGAATACACATGCTGATGTGAAGGGAGAAGTATGTGCAGCTCTCAACATTATGACAGAATCACTCAATGATAAATATCTTGGTTTACCTGCTATGGTTGGGACTGATAGAAGCGATCTGTTTTCATCATCTTATCGACAGAGTTATGTCAAAGACTAAAGGGTGGAAAGAGAAGTTACTAAGTATGGGTGGAAAAGAGGTTCTGATTAAGAGTATAGCACAGAGTTGTCCCTGTGTTTGCTATGATGGTTTTTCATATGCCAAAGAAGATTTGTTAGGGTATTTCTGATGTGATTTCAAACTTTTGGTGGGGGAGATGAGGAGAACCAAAGGAAAATGCATTGGAAAGCTTGGTGGAAAATGTGCATACCAAAAAGTAAAGGTGGAATGGGCTTCGGGGATTTGAATAGTTTTAATATTGCAATGCTAGCTAAGCAAGCTTGGCGCCTGCTGGTTGACACAGAATCTTTGTGTGCTCAAGTTTTGCGTGCCAAATACTACCCGGATGGTAAACTTTTGCAAGCAAAACCAAAAAGGGCAGTTCCTATACATGGCAAAGTGTCCTGGCCGGATTAGATTGTTTTAAGAGGGGCTATATTTGGCGAGTAGGGGATGGCACTCAGATAAATATATGGGAGGATCACTGGATCCCAACTAGCCATAATCTGAAAATCATGACACCTAGAGGACAAAATTTGATTCGCACAGCGGATGAATTGATCAACCCGAAGTGACAGGGCAATGGGATGAAGCACTTGTCAATGATCTGTTCTGGCTCTGTTGATGCTCACCGCATCCTTCAAATTCCTATTACTAATGGAAGAGAGGATCTTGTGGCATGGCATTACAACCGGAATGGCTTGTTTACAGTAAAATTAGCCTATCACCTGTCGGTGGGAGCATAAATATGGTGGTAGCATTCAGGGAAACTATCCTGGTGGTTCTGGAAAAATTGAGGTATGGTCGAAGCTGTGGAAACTTGATGTACCTAGCAAAATTAAAATATTTGGTTGGAGAATTTTACATGGAGTTATCCCTTGCCGAGGTATCATGGCAAATAGGCATGTTGGGAATCAAAGTGGTTGCCCAGTTTGCTCGAAGGGTGTGAGGATATTAAGCACATTATGTTTACTTGTAGAAGAGCAAAAGAAATTTGGATTCAGCTGGGTGTATGGAGTGAAATTGAGAAACTACTTGGAATGGATCGATCCGGATCAGTTTTGATGCAGGAGATAATCCAGAATGGTGACTTAGTTCCAACGATGAACAACGTGGGACTCACTGAGCTGATTCTGACCGGGGGATGGTACACCTGGTGGGAGAGGCGACAATTTGTCCATGGCGAAGTGATCCAACCTGCTGCACGATCAGCAATAACAATCGCCTCTCTCACTACTAAAACTATATTATGGCCCGGAAGAAAAAATACAAAGACGTGAAGGATGGAAAAAGCCTCCTGAAGGTAAACTCATGTTGAATATTGACGCTAGCTTTGATGCGGTTTCAGGAACAGGAAGTACAGGCGCCATATTGAGAGACTCGACTGGCTCGTTGTTGCTGCCTGTCACAAATTCCTGGTACATGTGATCGATGCGCCAACGGCTGAGGCTTTAGCTTTGAAGGAAGGACTCGAACTAGCAAACCAGATTGGGTGTAGCCATCTGGTGGTTCAGTCGGATTGCATGGCAGTTGTGGAAACGATGAAAGATGGTGCTTTTTCAGCAACGGCAGCAGCAGCTATATATGATGAGTGCTTGGTTACCTGGCTTAGCTTTAGTTCTATTTCGATCGAACATTGTAATAGAGAATCAAATGGAGTGGCTCATGAATTAGCTAGAGCTTCTTTTTCTTCAAAACAATCTTGTATTTGGGTCGATGAACCCCCTAGCCTCATTCATCAGCCACTCATAAACGATGTAATTGTTTTCCAAATGCAATAAAGAGCGCCAGGTGGCTTCCCTCAAAAAAAAAGGATTCCTTTTCTCGTGATAGAATTGTTTAAGATTAAGCATAATATTTTGTACGTAGCTTCAAGGCCAAGTTTGCTCCTCCCTATAAATATAAAGGGATAGTAGCAATTGTAACATCTCTCAATCAAATAAACACTTCGGCGCATCGCCTCCCTTCATGACAGATTTATGTCTTTTTTCGCTAACAGATCAGGACTTAAGGTTCTACACGAGGAGAACATGCGGATTTGTCCGGTAAGTGTGCTATGTTCTAGCAGTTTGATTAGTCCTATTAGAACTGACGTAACTGCTAGTTATCCGGTAGTTTAGATCGATTATAAGTTACTATCTTGAATATCAGCTAAATATGATTGTTTAGATCTGGTCCGATCCTTTGTCGAGATAGTTGACATGTCCTATTTTGATACTTAGTTGATGCTAGAGTTGTAAGTTCTTTAGATCTAGTTGTTCGAGTCACGGTTAAGGTGTCTAGTCGATTAGATCTGCTCTTAGCGATCGGGTAGTCAGTTTGACTTGTCCTGTCCAATTCGTCTAGTTGACGTGTCCTCGCGAAACATTTGCTAAGAGTTAGATTTAATTTTGTAAGTATCCGGCATTGCTTCTTCCAATTCTGTTCTATACGTGCTGACTAGTGTAATACAATTGACTTGTCCCCTGTTACTTTTACTCTTGCTTAGTTGACTTGTCCTATGTGAGGGATAATTAAGTAGAATATGGGATATGATTTGCATTAGTGATTTAATCGTTCTATCGGGGTGTTTAGCCTATAGTTTACCATGATATCAGGCTTCACATGTTATTATCTCATTATAGCTGATACCACTTGTTCAGTCTTGCATCGGCTATTGGATCTCTATATTGTAAATTGTATTTGGCTGATTAATCACCGTGTCGTATCGGCCCAGCACTGTGGTTCTATTAATTGTGGCCGGTGTGATATCATTGTAATATATCTTGTCAGTTGCGAGATCAAACTGACCGGCACGCCATGCAACTCAAGAAGCCATTGGTCCTGCTTGGAGTTAAGCAGATCTCCTAGATCGTGTGTGTGTGTGCTTGACGGGGAACGTCAAATTTTTTCGTCAACAATTACTATGTCACCAATTTTTTTGGATAATTACAAAAACCACTCCATATGCTACATTGAGTTTGAGATGTCCACCCATAAGTCTTTATTGCAAATCCACACTATCACATATGTTTTTATTGCAAAAACCACTCCGTATGCTACATTGAGTTTGAGATGTCCACACACTACAAGAGACTTGTTAATCTATGATGGAAATAAATCATCACGAATCACCAAAAAACCATCATAATGTTGTGGCTGTGACAATTTTCGACAACGTCATGTATTGAGCATCACGGATTAAAGCCGCTGACGTTTCCTCGTAAGCGTCACAGATCAGCACAATCTATGACGCTTTTAATCATCACGAGATCACCCTTGGGCCCTAACAGTCCAGCCCGAAGCCCAATATCGGTGACGAAGCTAAACGTCATAGATGGATGCCACATCAACTTGTATTCGTCACTGAACGAAATAGCCATGTCGCCAATATGTGACATGGATGCTGACATGGCGATGATGTGACAGTGACATGGTAATGATGTGGCAATTACATGGATGATGACATGTCCGATGATGTGGCATTCTAAATAATTTTCGGAAGGCTGTTTTTGGACCTTTTTCAGCCCACCACATTCAGCCCATCTAGCCTTTTTTCAACTTTTTTTGGCCCACTACATATGCCCATTTTAAAAGCCTTTTTTTCAGCCCATAACATTTTGGCCCACCGTTTTTTTTTGCAAATTTCGACCCACCATTTTTTCTTTGCAAATTTCAGCCCACCACCAGAATCATTTAACAAAAAATATACTAATTATTACAGCCCAATTTACAATCATAGCAACACATCATTCCAGCACGAATCATTTCAACCCAGAAACTCAAATGATCTTTCATATTTCATATCAAAACAAGTATTTACACAATATACTAGAAGCATAATTCATATACCAAACATGGAAACATATACCAGAAACATGTTTGACCAAATTCATATGTTCGAACACTAGAAACCAGAACAGAAAAAAAACCATGAAGCTGCACACTATCTTGTAGCTGAACACGCTGTAGCTGTACAGACCCACCTTGTAGCTGCACACACCGGAAACCAGAACAGAAACCATATAGCTGCACACACCGAAAACAAAGAGAAGGAAGAAGGGCATCAGTCAACTATGTATACAAGTCAATTAAACAAGAGAAGAAACTAGTAATAATCATTGAACCATACACATTTTATTAGAGGCTATAGACATCAAGCATGTCACTTGGAACATCTTATCACTGAAGCATTGCAAGAAGTAGTAAGTGACAAGGCAATCTGAAAGAGAACAGAACAAAACTATAGGGAACAAAGCAAATGATCTAGTGGCTAAATGCACAACTAATTTAACACCACCAACTTGCATATGCTGAATTGAACATTGATGCTTTGGTTGAATTGAACATTCAGTGATATGGTCAAAATAATTAAATGGTAATGTTTCTAGTTGTCTGCCTCATCAATCTAGAATAACATCATATATATCTATATGTTTCAAATGCCTATGCTGGGATGAGATACATAAAGTGAGTTATAAATCACATACAGTGCTAACAAAAGCAACAGGAAATTATTGTTTCAAGCAAAATCCAGCATACCCTTCAATTCATTTAGGTGGTCGATTTTGACCGCATCACAAGCTCAAGTTTCGCTTCCAACTCATCATACTTCTTCTTCATCTCCTTGGCATCCCTTATCCTTGTTTGTTCCTCTTCATGCAATTTTTTGGACAAATCCTCCATTTCTGTGCGCTGGTTGTTGACTACTGATTGTAGCTCGGCATTGGCGATCTTCTCCACTTGTAGTGCTTCAACATCAGACCTCGTTCTGCGAGTCCGGATCCCCACATTATGAAGAAACTGAGTCTTTTTGCTGTTTTCACCAAGTACAACAGCTACAACTCTGAGCCACAGGCTTGTGGTTTTGACCTTCTGTTGGTGGTGTAGTCAGCTGGTTTTCCATTTCAATCTACAATGCAAGTACTTAATCAACCACAAACTTGTAGTATTATTGCACGAACAAGTAATAAACAATGAAGCAACAAGAAGATCATCTGTTGTATATCTAATCTAACTACGAAGAACACATGAGTGCCCTTCATATGATCTGACCCCATCACCATCTACCAAGTGCCAACCGGCACATCCTGCACAACCATCTATGTCTTTCATTAACATCTATGACTTTTGTTGTAGAAAAAAACATATATCTTTTGTAATTATTTCTCAACTGGAAATCCAATTAATCCAAAAAAATTACAACAAAAGAGATAATAGCTCTGTTTCTGGATTCTAACAAAGCAAAGAGCAGGATTCATCATACTATCTTGTGCTTATAGGTGACACCCTAGTGTAGTAACACAAGCAAATTTTCTGAACCTGGACTAAGCAGCCATAAGCAGAAAAATATGCCTATCTTATCAAATTAATCCATCAGCATCTTGTCCACACAGCTTCTAGTTGGTGAATCTAGAACAGAATCTTATTTACATTGCTTTCCCTATCCACTACACTACACAACCTTATAATACCCATGAAGTTCCACCAAAAACCAGTGAATGAACAAAACGGTAGAACAAAGCGGCCTAAGAGAGTTGACTTACAATGGCCGACTGTACAGATAGACGAGTAGCCATTTCTTTTTTTGCTGAAGTGACACACTTTGAACAATTCAAACGCGTCGAGGTTCCTTATCCTCATCCTCATCCTCGAACACGCCTCCCTGAAAACATATAGTATTCAACGGACTTATGTTAGAAAGAAATTTTGTTCCGAATGAACTGCAAATTTACATGGCAAAACTTACCAAATTTTCTACGAAAACCGGGTAGCTACGAGAGCCGCTTGTTTGGTGGAACTTAACTAGCTCGGTTGTCTTTATTCTTTTGACATGCCACCTACACCATATGCACAATAAATGTTAATCAAGTGGCAATGTATTGTTCGGAAGGCAAGAGTCAATGTTTTAAGGAAATACCATTTTTTGGGAGTCTTCCATAAGTCCACAAGGGCAGTCCACTGCTCATTACTTGTTGGCTTGACAGGAGAAGTTTTTGGAACCAAATGCAGTGGGAAAGGATCAAAGTATTTTTCCTTCAACTTGTGTCGCTGTTGGCGAACTGCAGACTTCATCATTTCAAGACAGCCCTTTCTAACGACAGCATCATTTGTATCAATGTCAAACTTTGCCTATTATAATGAAAGAACATGTATAAGAAAATATCAGAGAAAAGATCTGCTTGCAAGACATGTAGTAAAATGGCAATAAATTTGCTAAATGAGTTTAAGTTTAGAATAATCCATATTGTTATGTACTAGGCAACAGGGTAGCATTCATGCATGATTCAAAATAGTTACACCTCAGGTATATAAAAAGAGTACTAGTAGATACTAAAACTTTAGATAAAGTACCACCTGTAGTTCTAATTTCATCTTCTTGGCGGTTAGAGCATTAGGAATGTACTTACACGAAGCCTTCCCAAGAAAATATCAATAAGGCCTGGCTGATTCTTGTATTCCTTCCAATGCGTGAGCACGAGCACATGGTTCCCGACAGCAATGTTGCATTCAGTTGCGTACTTAGCAGCAACAAGAGGAACCAGGGGCCTGATATTCCCTTCAGGTATAACTATCGATAGCTTGCCACGACGAGATCGGGACATCCTCTCGAGACCGTGACCCATATTAACTCCTCGAATCCGTGGAGCTTCTTCTCCTGGTTAAGAAAACTATTCAGTTTTGTACACCATCAAGGGAATATAAGAAAGCTAACCAGTATTCAGTTTTACTACACCATTCAGTTATGTGGTAAGGCAAGTAAGATTAAATAATTCAAGAACATTGCATTCAGCAATCAAAAAATTGCTACAATATACAAATTTGCAAGTAAATGAACAGTCACCTTCATTGGTTGTCCGGTTATCACCATCGGGATTGATAGTGCCATCGAGCCTTCCATGCACGGTATTGTTGTCAACATCTTGGAAAGAACCATCTAAAAAGGGCAGGCAGTAAGAACATATTAGACATCTAAAAAGTAGCAGCAACTAGCATCATCTAAAAACATTACTCCACAATTTTGTGTTGTCTTGTTGCTGTCACGATCAACGGTGTTGAACCGCACACCATTGACTATGCATGAGGAGTATTTCTTCACTCTGCTATCAGGACCACATGCCAAGGTAAAGAGATCACCATCTATCTCTTCTTGATCATTATATTTCAACTTCATAATCTGTCACAAGCAAAACACAAATATCATAATCCATACTAAAAATATGGCTATATCTAAAATAGTGGGGGAGTAAACTAACATGGTTCCTGAGCCAAGCCCGGAATCCTAGCCGAAGTGTTTTTTCAATATTAGCCGCCCCATCTCTCTCTAGTTCTTCTCTCGAACATTCTGCAACAAAAAAAACATCAACATTAGTTACCATTTGTACATAGTACAGATCTGTCATAAAGAAGTAGATAAAATATAATGATCAGAACTTACGTAACATATTTCTCAACTTGAGAACAGTTGTTCAGCGCATACCACACCATTTGGTCAAAATATTTCATCATATGTTTGATCAGGCACCGAGTTAAAATGAACTCCATGCCCAAAAACGTCTACACCATATTCTTCTTCATTAGAAAAACCTTTATTTCTTGGTTCCCGATTAAACCTTGTTTCAACATCATCAAGGTATTTTGAGCAAAAGGTCAAGCATTCGTCAGCAATATATGCCTCGGCAATAGAACCTTTTGGCCGTGCTCTATTTCTCACATAGCGCTTCAAAGTGTACAACCTCCTTTCAATCGGGTACATCCATCCAAATTGCACATGACCACGGAGTAATGCCTCATCGGGTAAGTGGACAACGAGGTGAACCATCACATCAAAGAAAGCCGGGGAAAAATTTTCTCAAGCTTCACCAAAATTATAGGGATCTCTTTCTTCATATCTAGCAAAACATCCTTGTTAACAGTTCTGCTGCATAGTTCCCTGAAAAACTTCCCTAACTCCGCTATTGCTTCATAAATATCCTTGTCCAACAATCCTCTCATGGCCGCTGGTAAGATTCTTTGCAACAGAATATGACAATCATGTGTTTTCAGTCCTTGTATCTTGGTTCCCTCAGCACTTATACATCTTGAAATGTTCGAAGCAAAACCATCCGGAAATTTTACCTCACGTAAAAAATCACAAAAGGCCTTCTTTTGTAATGTGGACAAGGTATAACGAGCATTAGGCATCTCACAGGAATCTCCTTCCTCTCGAAAATGTAGTTCCTTTCTAATACCCAAATCTTTCAGATCAAGCCTAGCTTTAATTGTATCCTTTGTCTTTCCATATATGTTCAAAATTGTCCTAATGAGGGCCTCCAATATGTTTTTCTCAATATGCATGACATCAAGATTATGTCTCGACTTCAATTTTTTCCAATATGGCAACTTCCACAAACTAACCATTCGGCTCCAAATTCGCACATGAGTACCATCCATGTCACAACGCTTTCTCTTCCGACATTCTAGTTGCTTCCCAGGTCTAATATCTTTAACTTTCTCTAGCTCAGCCAACAGCTCTTCTAAAGTGAATTCACCCGGTGGATCATTGCTTTCATGGAGTCCAAGCAAACTCATTATTCCTCCGTAAATGATGTTCCTTTGGAAGGAATCGAAAGTGCCCGATATACCCAATTTTGCTCCTTAGGGCATATGAAAGAGGGTGCTTGTCACAATGTATACATGCAAAATAGCCTTTTCTCGGTTCGTCCAGTAAAGAGTACTCAAAGCTGGGTAATCATGAATGCACCAGAGAACAGCAGCATGGAGGTTAAATGTTTTGCCAGTCCTAGCATCATAAGTAGGCACACCTTTCCAAAGTTCAAGTAAATCTTTCGAAATCCTTCCCGGGTGATTTAGGTACTGGAATAAGCAAAGCCATCATGAAGTTGGATTCCTGCATGCATGCCCAGTGGTGGAAGGTTGTATGGCACAACAAAAACAGGCTACATGCTATATCTTGAGTTCTGTTCTGAAAAAGGATTAAATCCATCAGTTGCAAGTCCAAGTCTAATGTATCTTGGGTCTTTCGCAAACCATGGATATTCTCGATCAAAATCTTGCCATGCCTCACCATCAGCTGGATGGCTCATTTCCTTCTCATTAGGCACCCGCTTTAACTTGTGCCATTGTGCCTCTTCTCGATGCTTCTTTGATTGAAAACATCCTTTTTACCCTAGGTGCCAATGGAAAATGCCGCAACACTTTTTGTGGTATCTTCCTTCTTTTCGGGTCTTTCCATCTCGAGAGATTACATATAGGGCAATTGTCAAGCTTGGCATATTGTTTCCTGAACAGCACACAATTATTGTAGCACACATGTATTGATTCATATCCAAGCCCTAGTTCCTTTACAACATTCTTTGCTTCATAATATGATTTTGGAAGTGTATTGCTTTCCGGGAATGCTTCAACCAGTAGCTTCATTACCGCAGAAAAGGCAGAATTGCTTATCCTATATAATGCCTTCATATGAAGAAGCTTTACCACAAAGGAGAACCTTGAAAATTTGGTACAACCTGGATAAAGCTGACGCTTCGCCTCTCTCATGGCTACTTTAAAAAATGAATCTTGTTCATGAGGTTCTACATCACCATCCTGATCGTCTCCATCCTGATTTCCTCCATCACCCCTTGTTTCTTCAGCTGCACTGTGTAGGTTTGCTAAAACCTCTTCCAAAGGATCGGCACCATAGTTGTCCTCCTCTGTCACACCATCAACACTGTTGTGCACACTGTCACAATTATCAATTACATCTGCATTCAAGGCCTCCCCATGATGAATCCATCGAGTATAGCTACTGTCCATGCCATTCATCAATATGTGCTTCTTCACCAGAACTTGATGTTGGTACTTCTGATTTAGACATCTACTACAAGGGCATAGAATCTCAACATTGTCCAGAAATTTTCCTTGAATAAAACTCATAAATTCTTTGACACCATTGACATGTTCAGGTGAGAACATTCTGCTACGCACCCATCTTCGATCCATCTATTCAAAAAATTTGCATAACAACCCAATTAATAAGTCTGCACCAATTCAAAATACATTCAAATTAATAAGTATACATTCAATTGCACCATTTCAGTCTACATTCAAATACACCAATTTAGTCTAGGTTCAATTGTAGAATTCAGTCTACATTCAACAAAAAAAAGCAAGGATTAGATATACCTTCACTGCTGCTCGGTGTTGATGTGGGGAAGCAGGTGCACAGGCCGGGACCTGCCCCTTGACCCCTCCTCCTCGGTCCTTCCGGCGACCAAACCCACAACGAATTCGTCCCGGCGTACGCCGATCCGCACACAGTAGAGGACAACGGAGGGCAATGGTGACAGTAGCGGTAGAGGGCGGCGGAGGCAGTGGCGGTAGAGGGTGACAGAGGCGATGGCGGCCGGCGGCTGGCGGCCGGCGAATGGAGACGACGGCTGGCGGTCGGCGAATGGAGACGGCCGCTGCGGCTAGCGAACAGATAATGCGTGGTTCGTGGAGGAAAGAAAAGTCACCATTTGCACCTAGCAGCCACACGTATTTAGTATAAAATTTATGGAATAGATACTTTACACATCGTAGGCCCTACTCAGCTGGTAAAGCTGCTGGTTTAAATCCAAGACCTCTGGAGTTTGAGTCCAACCAGCGCTGCCTGCAAGCTATTTTTGCCCTTTAATTCCGGCACTGACTGGATAAGGTGCACAATTAATTTATTTTTTCATGGCAATTAAATTTAATTCTCAAAAAGTTTAATTCCGGCGCTGACTGGACAAGGTGCTCAATTAATTTCCTTTTTTATGGCAATTAAATTTAATTCTCAAAAAAGTTTGAAAGAGCTCACATTTTTTTAGTTTATGACGTAAGTGTTGAAACGTCACAGTATTGTGGGCCAGATTGTGATGAATTTAACAAAACGTCATAGTTTGTTGGGCTTAATATCCACCCATGTACATTCATGATGAAAAATAGGTAAACGTCATAAATGCAAATATATCTGTGATGTTATCTAATAACGTCATACAAAATTCATCATAGATTACCATGTTTCTTGTAGTGACATGGCAAGCTGACAGGGAAGCAGAAAGGATAGAACATGCACGAGAAATTGATGAACTTAAAAAGGCAAGGGCGGCTGATTTACAAGCGCTTAGGCAAGAGTTCCTATCGATGTTGCAAGCAGGACATCGATAAACAGCATTTCAGCAGGTACTAGTCAAGCTAGTTTTTGAATGACTTTTTCCTTAGGTTCTATATTTAGTTGTCTCGTATCGTTTCATATATTCTCTAACCAAGAAAATCTGTGCAGGCAAACAACAATGTCATTGAAACGGCACAAGTGGCGGCAGCTGCAACAAACATGAATACTGAAGAAGTTGAGGCAACCCCACAACATGAGGTCTCTTCACATCGAGGTTGTTTGTGAATTACCATCTGTTTAGTGCTATCATCGGATACTTAACAAAATGGTGACTAATTATTTCCTTCAAACATTTTCGATCCCAGGAGAACACTCAAAGAAACCTAGAGCAACCTGAAGTCGATGATATATCAAGGGCAACCGGCATTTGGACTACAAGATCTACTTCTGCAAATACGGCATCGGCATTCGTTACTATAAAACAGCTAAAAGAAAATGCTGTTAAGAAACGACAGGGCACCAAAAAGACAGGTGAAACTTGTCATAATTTTATATTACTTCATGATAATTTCATAGTTTAGACCACTTCAATTATTTCTCTCTATCTTCCTTTAGCGAAATCATTATTTCTCAATATGGAGCCATGTCTTTCTGATTCTTTGCCCTAGTATATATTTTTTTAATCTCCTTGCTACATGAAAAACCATCCGGATACCTGCTGTTGTTACTTTCATATTACGCCTGCCATGTCTTTCTGATTCTTTGCCCTAGTATAATTTTTTTAATCTCCTTGCTACATGAAAAACCATCTCGTCGAACTGTCCACATGTTCCTGCATGTATCCAGAATCTCTTGCATTTAAATTGTCATCAGACTTTCATATTACGCCTGCTGTTGTTACTTCCTTTTCATAATTTCACATTACTTCATGATAAAAAAATGTTATTCTTTCTTTTCAGCTAACCAAGGCAGTTCAAATGGAGGAAACAAGTGATGGGACCATCATGAAGTCACTAGTTGCTGATCAAGTGATCGGATCACCTGGCTAGGAGTTTCTTAGCTTATGACAAACTTATTCAGTACTTGTCAAATTAGGCTACTATGTGTGTTAAAACAATCTGGTGTTGCAAACTTATTACTATTTCACTATTACGTGTGTCATGGATTTGTACACTGAATGGTTGAATTGATCTTGTTATCATGAATGATAAATGCATAATTATTATCGATGTTATACTGTATTGTTTCAAAAATTGGTGATGCAAAACCATTCGTGGCAAACGACACGTGGCAAATGAGAATTCATCCTATTGCAACCCAGCTTTTTTGGTGTCACAACTAACAACCAATCAAGTTTGGTGGCAATACAATGCTCCTGCTATAGCCTCCAAATGATTTTGGTGGCAATAGAATGGCACACCTATAGCGACCATTCCCTATTTCGTGGCAATAGAGTTGTCGACCTATAGCAACCAAACAAATCTAGTGGCAATAGAGGACACCTCCTATGGCAACGAGATCAATTTCGTGGTAATGACATGAACCACATATAGCAACCAAAACACTTTAGTGGCAATAGAAGTGCTTGACCTATAACAACCACGACCAGAGTGTAGCAATACATTGCTTTGCAACGAAAGATTTTACACATTGCAACACATTTGGTACGATGCAATTGCACCTATGGCAACATCATATGCGTCGCAATAGGATCATTTACAGCCAACACCAGGGCGCCCATACATGTAGTTGCAACGTCTCCTTGTGTTGTAATAGAAAAACAATTGCAACCAACAAAAGACAATTGTGGTTGAAGGCTAATACCACATGACCTATTGCATCATTTTTTTACCAAATTGTTTGGGTGCAATTGCGGCTATTGCATCCAAAAAGGGAATATTGCAACACATTTCCTGCATTGTATTAGGGGGAAATCTAGTAGTGCATGCTTAATTGATTTCATGTGGTCTGGCTGATATAAGTTAAAAAGGGTTTAAAACTTTATAAGTTTTTTAATTATTGTTTTCTTTAGAACTATTTTTCATTGATTTATAATCATCTTGTGTTCATGAATAAATTCTTCCACATCTCAAGCTCTTGGAGCACTGTCTAACATATAATTTACTTATTTTTCTCAAAATCTTTAAAAGTATGAAAACATTATACGAGTGGAAATGAGGGGATTGATACCCACCATCAACTACTCTAAATTTTGCAGGATTGATACACACCGTCAACGACTTTAAATGAGTGGAAATGGACTGAATCAATTAAACATATGTGAGTTGAGGTGGTTTTTTAATGAAATCTAGTGGGTGGGTGTGGGTGGGTATTTGCAGAAAAAATATCTTATGGATCGGAATCTCAAACTTAACTTATGGGGGTGGTTTTTGCAATTATCCATATTTTTCTTCTAATTGATCAGGCACTGCAGTACACTCTAATGGTGAAACCACAGGAGCACCTACACACTTCAATTTGGAGCACATGATATATTCTAAGCATTTATTCTGACATAGTAATAGATGTACTTTTGCAAAGTTATTTCTAGATATGTTTTCTTGTGTTTTTTAAATACATAAATTACATAGAATTGTTCCCATCTATCTATGTAAAAAAACTGGAGACATGAAATTGACTTATTGCTGTCAGAAGGCAAGCTTTTGAACTTTTTTCAGAATCGGCCATCTTTAGTTACCCGGCACCAAGAAAATTCATAAATCATGAATACCTCCATGGTGAGATAGAATTGTAAATGGAAATATATAACTATGTTTTATAAATAAAGATGATAACTTATACTTTGATCTTGTATATGAGAAACTGGATACAAGGGTGGAATTATTAAGAACTCATTTGTATAAAAAAATGTGGTTTGGTTCTCTTAAAATTATAGAAAATACTTATTTTCGATCCTAGAATTTGTTTATTTATGGACGGAGGGATACTACTTTATATGTATCCTATTACCGGAATGGTAGAGCTATAAAGAACTGGTAGTTATGTAGAAGTGATTTATAAAGCAAAATAAATGTATGCCTCAGCCGCCGGTAGTAGTACCGAATGTTAGTTTGCATGCTGCCTGAGCGGTTCTGTAGTTCGGCACCTGTTGCTCGGTATAAATAGGTGTCCAAGGCAAGCAAGCAGAACATCCATATCCTTTCTTCTTCCAGGAAGAGCAGCCTTTATTTACCTCAGAGGGCAGAAGAGGCGGTGCACAGAGACCGAGTGGCAACATGGGCAAGTACTCTGCCACAATGCGTGGCATGCTCGTTGCTGCTCTGTGCCTGGCCTCCAGCATGGCGCAAGCACAGGTTCTTTTCCAGGTGAAGTAGCTAATAGTAAGTTGATCTGAGGTTCTTGTAGCTGCCTTTCTAGTAATAATAACTCGGTTCACTGATGCAGGGCTTCAACTGGGAGTCATGGGGGAAACAAGGCGGCTGGTACAAGTCCCTGATGTCTCAGGTGGACGACATCGCCAGCACCGGCGCCACCCATGTGTGGCTCCCACCCCCATCACACTCCGTCTCCGAGCAGGGCTACATGCCCGGGCGGCTCTACGACCTGGGCGCGTCAAGGTACGGCTCCGAGTCGGAGCTCAAGTCCCTGGTCCAGGCGTTCCACGGCAAGCGCATCCAGTGCATCGCCGACATCGTCATCAACCACCGGTGCGCCGACAAGAAGGACGACCGGGGCATCTACTGCGTCTTCGAGGGCGGCACGTCGGACGGCCGCCTGGACTGGGGCCCCGACATGATCTGCAGCGATGACACGCAGTACTCCAACGGGCGCGGCAACCGGGACACCGGCGCGGGTTTCGCCGCCGCGCCGGACATCGACCACCTCAACTCGCGCGTGCAGCGCGAGCTCTCCGACTGGCTCAACTGGCTCAAAACAGAGGTCGGGTTCGACGGCTGGCGCCTCGACTTCGCCAAGGGCTACTCGGCGCCCATGGCCAAGATCTACGTCGACAACACGAGCCCGAGCTTCGTGGTCGCCGAGATCTGGAGCTCCCTCAACTACGGCGGGGACGGCAAGCCGTCGAACAACCAGGACGGAGGCCGGCAGGAGCTGGTGAACTGGGTGCAGGGCGTGGGCGGGCCGGCCACGGCGTTCGATTTCCCGACCAAGGGCCTGCTCCAGGCAGCGGTGCAGGGCGAGCTGTGGAGGATGCGAGATGGAAATGGCAAGGCGCCCGGGCTTCTTGGGTGGCTGCCGGAGAAGGCCGTCACGTTCGTGGATAACCATGATACGGGGTCCACGCAGCACATGTGGCCGTTCCCGTCGGACAAGGTCATGCAGGGCTACGCCTACATCCTGACGCATCCAGGCATCCCCTGCATCGTAAGTTTATTTTCCTTTTCCCTCCAACATTTGAATCTGTACGTTTTCGTTTTCCCTCCAACATTCTGTTTCTTCCTTCAAAACGCAGTTCTACGACCACGTGTTCGACTGGAACCTGAAGCGTGAGATCACCGCGCTGGCTGATGCCCGATCACGAAACGGGATCCACCCGGGGAGCAAGCTGGAGATCCTGAAGGCGGACGGTGACATTTACATTGCCAAGATCGACGACAAGGTGATCACGAAGCTCGGGCCGAGAATGGACCTCAGTAACCTGGTTCCCTCAGACTTCCGCGTGGTGGCTAGTGGCAACGACTACTGCGTTTGGGAGAAGACAGGCCACTAGTCGCCGTTTGCACACTTATCTATATAGAAATAATAACAAAGGGTTGTTGCCCGCGATCCATTATTTATTATGCAACATATCTGTTTTGCTTTACACCGTACGTGCAGGAGTTTTAGAAATTTGTAAGACGAGATTATTCCTGCAGAAATGTAGGAGACTCCAAAGAATAATTCAGAATTAGAGAGTTGCAAACTTCGAAAAGATTTGCAACTAGTCTTAACAATAATTATGAAAATAATATAATGCCACATGTGCAACCTCCACTCACGGAAGCTCTATGTTTGCCGAGTATATTAATTTTCAGAACTCGGCAAACAAGTTCTTTCTCGAGTGTCAAATAAAATACACTCGGCAAAAATTCTTTGTCGAGTGCCAAAAACAGAAGACTCGGCAAACAAGAGGGCGTGCCGAGTGTTTTTTATGGCACTCGGCAAACATAAGGGTTCGTCGAGTATTTTTGACAATTTTTGTAGAGTCCGCAAGAATCTAATTTTTGGCACGTGGATCAAGGCCCTCCGATGGATCAGACTTCCGTTCAGTACGGAGCTTTTCTTCTATAGCCCTCCACTCCCTATCTTTTTCTTGTATCCGTCGGGGCCTAAGTGTGGCTTGTACTTATTTTTCTTGTTCAGCTCTAACATCTTTGCACTAAGGTACTTGGCAGATCCAGTTGTCTTCTGCTGAACAAATAGTTCCTACTCCTGTGGACCTATTTGTCCATAATCGTTAAAAGGTGTTATGCCACGTTTGACATAATGGCAGTCAAGCCTGGACCTCCATTCTCGAAAGATACGTGACATTGCCGTCAATGTTGCCTTCTTGGCTTTCTAGAGGTCCGTTGGTGGGAAAAGGATGTGTGATCTAACGACATTCCATATTTCCTCTTTACGCTCCCGAGGCACCACCTTCCAATTGTACCAAGTGATTTTGCATTTCTCCCCGACCACTACACCACAATGGTTCCGCCATTTTGCATTACACCTTTCAGTTCAACAGGCTCCCAGTCGACGGGGTCCAGGGCTGTTACTTCATTGGTGCCCTCAGCCTTGTTCACAAAGCATTTACCCCGCGCTTGCGCTTTTTGGGGACTCATGGTGACAGGGGAAAACCCGAGGGTTGGCCCGATGTTCACAGCAGTAGGTACAAAGGAGGATAACTAGCTGAAAATCAGTAGGGATAAATAGCTTTATACCCGACAAAGGTTGGAGATGTGTAAAGCAATGTGAGAGAGGCACCGAATCCTTGAACTCGACTTGATCTCACGAACTTAGAACACAATCCGGGTAGCTTTAGACCTGGCCAAGGTTGGATGCGACCAAGCGACGGGGAGAGAGGCACCAAAACCTTGTGGACTTTGACTCGATCTCCAAACGACCGCAGAACCACAGCCGGGACTAATCCACACAAAACGATGCAGCCAAACTGGAAATCGTAGAGCACGAATTAGGGGGTCCAGAGGAACCTTCACATATACCGGTGAATCGGTCTCTCACAAGTTGATGTAGAGCTCGCAAAAAATTTGGAGCAAGTCACTCAACTCTTGGTTGGAATACCATATGGTGGATTTTTTAATCTATAATAGTCCGAGTTTGGCTTTGACACAA
>JAUNZO010003132.1:0-88819 GCA_031894775.1 Chloris gayana
CCGACGACCCCGGCCGCATCTCCGAAATTCCCTCGCTCCGGTGCGTGATTTCCTCCAATTCTTTTCCCCAAAGGTGCACAAGACCCTACTCTACCATCTAGCTAACTCGCGCGGTCATCTATCCGCGGACTCGACGGCAATCGATAAATTTTCCGGAGCTTCGTCCGCGCCGCCTCGGCCTCGCCGGTGAAGTCCCTACTCCGGCCAGCTCCAAGGTAAACCGTCGCCGTGCCGCTATTGCTCATGTCTCGTGGATGCTTCCCATGATTTTTCTCAAATTTTTCGTGCACCACGGCGACCCCTAGGCCTCGCCGGAGCCTTGCGCGGGCCGTGACTCGTCGCCGGTGACCTCCCGGCCGCCTCGGCCACCGTGGACCCTTCCACCGGAGTGCTCATGCTCCACCGAGTCTTCCGGGACCAGCCGACCGCCTCTCCACCCCCTTCCGCACCCTCCGGCGAGCGCCGCCTCGCCCGCCGCCGCGGCCATGGCCGGCGCGGTCCGGACGCGCGCGGCCGCTAGGTCGGGTCGGGTCAAGTCGCGGGCTGTCTGGGCCGGATCAAGTCGCTGGGCTGTCAACCGGATGGGCCTGGCCATTTCGGCCCAATGACCATTTTTTCCTTTTTCGAATTTATCCATTTTCGATTCAATTCAATCTTCCAAAAATCGTAGAAAATACAAGAAAAATCGGAAAAATGCCAAACAATGTTCTTTGGATTCATAAAATTATTCTCTATTTATTTATGAATTCAAATACCTATTTTGAGAAATTATAATTTCATAGTTTAATTAATTACCTTTCTTTAGTTAATATAACCTATTATTTTATGCTAATTATTAATTGTTTTTGAAAAATAAATTTCTTTAAAAATTAGAGATACTGCAGACGAAAGTGTTTGTGAAAACCGTTTTCCAAAATTCAACATAAACACCGTCATTTCATGTGATCCCAATTTAATAGCTTAAGTGTTCTCACATGTCGCTAAGAATTTATAATTGTTGTTTAAAAGCTTGGTTAATTATTAATGGATGAACCTAGTTAATTATTAAGTAATGAACATGATTAATGTTTAATTATTAATTAATTAATGACCATGATTAAGCAAGTAATTAACGAGCATGATTAATTGTTAATTTCTAGTTGATAATTACTCGAACATAATGAATCAGTAATTGTTGGTTAATGAACATAATTAACAAAACCTTTGCACATCATATCATCTTCATTCATGCATGCATGGTTGTGATTCGCGACGTATTGTTGGTCGACCTAGGTTCCGGCGTGATCGAGGTTCCGTCCGAGGTCGAGAAAGGAGACGGAAGCTTCGAAGTCGACCAAGCACATCGAGGAAGCTAACCCCGACTCGAATCCAGGCAAGCCCCGGTGCATTCCACCTATGTTTTAAAGTCTTTTCTTTTATCACAGTAATTGTGTCGTGATTGTGCATTAGGTTTCAGGAATTGCTTGACACCCTAGATGCATGAGTAAAATTCCTATGTTACCCGTTTATCCATGTTGGTGTTGTATCTCGATAGATGCTACGCTTAATTCACAGGACTACGGTAGAAGTCGAGTGGTGCCGAGCACACTCGCGAGCCGAGTACGGTCCGATCTTAAAGCATGGAGGCTTTAAGTTGTTTGTTATCGTTCGAGTTGAAGTTAAAGATGGAGATGAAGATGAAATTGAGACCGGACGGGCCTCGTAGGAGAAAGGGCAAAGACGAGGTCTTGCAAGGTGGTAGCCCCGTCTCGTGTCGTTCAAGGACCGTACCGTTGTTGGCCCCGCCGAGCAAGTATTTGAACGTACCGATTTACATACCGGTGTTTATGGGGCCAGGAAGCCGATGTAACCTAATTGCCACAGCGGTTGGACGTAGCCCATCCCCTAATTGGCCGGAGAATGAGGTGAGGCCTCATGTCTCAAAGGGAGAGGAATGGGTGGTCGCTCACGGATAACGTCGAGGACGGGTATCGCGTGGGGTCCCCGGGTTCTCGGGCGGATGGGAGACTAACCCGGCCACCGCCAGGAATTAGCGTGAAAGGTTGTCGTATGCGACCATTGGGGTGCGTATACGCCGTGTAAACGGGTTTTCCCAGCTGGTGAAATCGATTCGAATCGCTGTCCCTCGCAGAATGAGTACCGCTTGTTCACCGTGTCACATCGTAGTTAATTAACTGGAAGATGAGGATGAAAGATGAAAGGAATGTTGATCTATTCTCGATCTTTTCTTGCAAACATGATTGCGATAGCTGTAGACTCGCAAACCTAGAGGTTAATGAACTTAATGCTCGAGCTAAAACTTTGAAAGTAAGGATCCAACCTTTAAAGCTGTTTTCGCAAAGGATTAAACCCCACGACCGTAAAGCCTTTGCATACTAGGCGTCGGCCTTAGCGTGCCATGTTGACGGGTCGGTCTTGCTGAGTATTAGAATACTCAAGGTTTGTTCGTTATGCTTTTCAGGATTTGAGTCGTACTTCAACGACTCGTACGGTAGTTCCCGAAGTGGAGTATTTCGAGGGTGGTTCCCACCAATGGGAACGGATCCCGACATCGTGAAGAGGAAGGACCGTGATGTACTAAGGGCTCAGTGCATCACGTTGATCGTCTATTAGTGTTTCGTTGTATAAAGTACAAGGTTCCGCTGCAATACTCGTAGATTGTTAAACTTCAATAAGATTTATATTTCCGCTGCACCAATGTTTGTATTTCGAAAACCTGGTTGTATTATACCATGATGTATATATTCTCGGCTTGTATGAGATGATGTTTCGTTGTAACTCGCTGCGACGAGTGTCCCTCCGTTCCGATTCCTAGGTGTCCCGGAGGGGATGTCACAACTGGTATCGGAGCGGTTTAGAGGCAACAGTTCATCATTACAAGCTTGTTTTCAAAACTTAACCCGTTTAGCACGTTTAGAATACGAGAGAGTACGGAGCCCTATAAGGATGTAGAATAGTTAGACTTTTTACTAACCGTTCAACGTTTGGGTTTTGGGAAAGTGCTAACTATTCGTTATAGTTTTATATACTATAGTACGTATAGTTAGTTTACCGAGCTTGCATCATGTCATATTGAAACAAAGGCGGACAACGAGATCGGATTCATGCTTAAGGAAAGTACAAGACCGACCGAGTAGGACTCCGAATTGATAAGGAAGCTTAGAGATAGAGTTTCTAAGTATGTAAATATTGTATCCGACTAGGATTCTACATGTAACCTTGCGTCCCCGGACATATAAAGCGGGGGCAGGGACCCCTAAAAGGACAAGTTCGACAAGTTACTAGAAGTTAGGACAAGTTCCTACACTCGGACAACTCGCAATTAGCAATCCGCTAAAGGCAATACATAACATACAGGACGTAGGGTATTAGTCTCCATCGAGAGGCCCGAACCTGTCTAAAATCTTGTGTTCTTGTGTGTTCCGTGTGTTGCACCATCGAATTCCATGCTCGTGAGGGACCGGGTAGTTCTAATGCCGAGATTAAGACTCGACATTTGGCACGCCGAGAAGGGGTCCCGGCGAGTTCCCGCCGAGTTCGATGGCTTCTACTTTCGACTTCGTTACAAGCTTCAAGATTTGCTTCGGATTTCTCGACTTCATTCTACGACGGCGACCGGTGTCGCAGAGTGGTGTCGCAGGACGACGATCGCCACCGCGATGACGACGACGACCGGTGTCACGGAGCGATGATCGAGTGCAGGACGACGATCGTCGCTGCGACGACGATGACGAGCGGTGTCGCAGGACGACGATCGCCAACGTGACGACGACGACCGGTGTTGCGGAGCGATGACCGGTGCAGGACGACAATCATTGCCGCGACGACGACGACGAGCGGTGTCGCGAGACGACGATCGCCGCTGCGACGACGACGATGAGCGGTGTCACGAGACGACGACCGCTACCTCGCATAATGACAACCGGTGTCGTGGAGCGATGACCGGTGCAGGATGACGGCTGCTGCCGCAACAACGATGGTGACCGGTGTAGTGATCGCCGTCTTGTGACGACAAAGATCGATGCCGCCGAGTGATGATCGACGCCACGACGATAATTTCTACAGACTTTCATCGGTCGTCTACTTCAATTTGGAGCGTCGCCGCTGCTCGGACGCGGTCTTGAGCATTAGCGCGTCGCTTATCTTCGCTTCGACCGATCGCACCATCTTCAACAGCTTTCGTCGGTCGTCGGCTTCAACTTCAAAGCGCCGCTGCTGCTCGACACGGTCTTGAGCATTAGCGCGATCGCTTATCTTTAGTTTCGACCGTTTGTGTCATCTTCAACTCGCTTTCACCGGTCATCTCGCTTCAACTTAGAGCGCCGCTGCTGCTCGGACGCGGTCTTCAACGATTAGCGCGATCGCTTATCTTCGCTTCGACCGGTCACGCCGTCTTCAACAACTTTCATCGGTCGTCTACTTCGACTTAGAGCGTTGCTACTGCTCGGATGCGGTCTTGAGCATTAGCACGATCGCTTATCTTCGCTTCGACCGGTCACGTCGTCTTCAACAGACTTTCATCGGTCGTCAAGTTCAACTTGGAGCGCCGCCGCTGCTCGGACGCGGTCTTAGCATTAGCGCGGCTGCTAATCGTCGGTTTCAACCGATCGCGCCGTCTTCAATAGTTTTCATCGGTCGTCAACTTCAACTTGGAGCGCCGCTGCTGCTCGGACGTGGTCTTGAGCATTAGCGCGGCTACAATTCTTCAATTTTGACCGATGGCGCCGTCTTCGACAAGGTTCATCGATCGTCAACTTCAACTTGAAGCGCCGCTGCTGCTCGGACGCAGTCTTGAGCATTAGTGCGGCTGCTAATCTTCGCTTTGACCGATTTCGTCGCCTTCAACCATCTACATCCGTCGACAACACGGAAGTGTTGTCTTGAGCTGAGCGCGATCGTCAAACTACTCATCGATCGGCTACATCATCTTCGGCTCGGCTCGGGGCTACGCCCAATAAACCAGCTAAGTCGCTTTACACTTAAGTTTTTGTGTTGAAACTTATATAATGCGATCCTCATGATAGCTTTTTGATAATATGAAATATGTCAATCTTTGCCTATCTCGCATGGTTTAATTTATCTTGAAATCTTAGTTTTGAATTAATTTACAAAGTTATGGGCTGCTATTTGAGAGCGGTCGGTTAATAATTTGTGATCCCGAGTTCTAAGACCGGTCATTTTTTCTATACGGCACGATTTTGTTAAGTAGACCGACGCTATGTGCTATACCCAATGCTGATTAGAGCCAGTGGTCATGTCATAGTTGGTTTGTGTTGAATTAACTATTGTTGCTTGGTTATAGACTTGATTGGTTGAATCAGGATGGTAAAATTTAAGTTTTCTCCAAATTGGAGTGACCGGTTGTTAAAGTTGAATTACATTAGGCATATAATGATTAATCTGGACCGCTGCAGTTTGCGCGAGAGGAGACAATATTATATGTTGAAGTAAGGAACATATAAATACCGGTCAAGAATATGGAAATAATTTGAGATTTGCAGTAACTAAAACATTGGAGTATTTATTTACATATGAGCACATTTATGTACTTCTTAAATTGTTTTTACGGATACAATGGACTAGGAACAAGGTCTCGACTCCGCTTGATGTACCGGTGCTTCGGTCTTGGGTGCGACGACGGAGGAGAAGTCCACGTGATTTGGATAATCACGGGGCTCTTTTTCCAATTGTGATGACCGGTCCGAGTGTTCGACGCCTAGTCCGTTAAGCATTTTTAGCCCGAATATATGATTTCGGAGCGATTTATACAACAAACCGATCGGGTTGAAGACTCGTTGTCCGATCGATTGGTTAACCTTAGGCCCCGGGTGTTAAGCATTCGGCTGATAATAGGTGTGAAAAATTCAAGTTTATTGTGTGAATTTTGGCGATCGATTTGATCGATCAGAATTTGGATTTGAGCGATATTCTAATAAGCGGAATTTCAGTTATGACCGATGCGAATCACCAGGAGTATGAGATTTGACACCGGTCCGGACCGGTGGAAAAGTATGTTCTTGGCGGAAGATGTTAAGAGTTACGAGAGGAATGGTCGACGTGATTTGAATAATCACGAGGGCTATTTTGCAAATGTTTGAGCGGTCCGAGGTATGGAGTGCCCGATCGCGATAACATTGGAATATCAAATTGGATTGTTTGAGGAAATTGAAATATGAGACTGGTTAGATCAAAGACAATTAGGTCTTGCCTATCTAATCATTGTGAAATTGGATGCCTTAGGCCCTGGGTGTTAGTCATTCGGCTGATTATAGGCCTTGGAGACTCGAGTCGATGTAAGTTAATTGGGAAACTGGTCCGATCAACCAGAATTTTGGTTCTTAGTGAAATTTCACTAAGCGAATTATGAGTTCGGGATGATTTAGGCGGTCCGTTATGTCAACTAGTGTGAATCTCCAGGAGATATGAAGTTCGACCGGTATGGCCGGTCCGAAAAATATGTTCTTGCCAGAAATTGCTGAGAGGAATGTGATTTGATGGAAAATAATAAAGCATAGTCTCTCAAGAAAGACTCTTGCATTATTTGCAATCCTCAAATGATACAAGAGTCGGGGCTATACCTAATTAGGTGCACCTGACCGGTGCACCGTGTTCAAGAGCGGTCTCGTAGAGATCTTAGGAAGTGGAAAATAATGGAAATTGAAAGGAGCGGTCCGAAGAAATTGCATATTGAAGGAAATAATGAAGAATCAACTAGTGGACTCTTGCATTATTTGAAAGGAGTTCAAATGATCCAAGAGTCGGGGGCTATACCCAATTGGGTGCACCTAACCGGCGCACTAGAAGGAAAATACTTTTGTCTTTGCACACCTAATTAGGTGGTATGGAGGATAAAATACCAATTTTTTTGGCTTTTTGAAGCGTCTTGAAGAAAGAAGAAAGTATTGCGAGAAGATTGGAGTTCTTTTTAATTTAACATTGGAATCGGACCAACATGGAGAAGACTGGTTAATCTTATTCAATGTCAAATCAAAAATTACTCGGGGTCATCTGTCGTAGACTTACCTTACGGGTATACATTGATCGGAAGAATGATTTATCAAGGACATGATGGCGTATAGAAGACATAAGACCGGTGGGGTGGGCCCACGAGTGGTGTCCGACCGGTATAAGATTCTAGAAGGTTCCTAAGACCGATATGGAAACAAAGGCGGACAACGGGATCTGGATTCATGCTTAAGGAAAGTACAAGACCGACCGAGTAGGACTACGAATTGATAAGGAAGCTTAGAGATAGAGTTTCTAAGTATGTAAATATTGTATCCGACTAGGATTCTACATGTAACCTTGCCTCCCCGGACATATAAAGCGGGGGCAGGGACCCCTAGAAGGACAAGTTCGACAAGTTACTAGAAGTTAGGACAAGTTCCTACACTCGGACAACTCGCAATTAGGAATCTGCTAAAGGCAATACATAACATACAGGACGTAGGGTATTACTCTCCATCGAGAGGCTCGAACCTGTCTAAAATCTTGTGTTCTTGTGTGTTCCGTGTGTTGCACCATCGAATTCCATGCTCGTGAGGGACCGGGTAGTTCTAATGCCGAGACTAAGACTCGACACGTGGGTTTCGGTCGCTAGGCGGATCTATCATTAGCACTTCCCGGCTCGGTTCATGTGCTCGAGGCGGCCGTCGAACCCTTTCGATCGGGCCATCCTTCGAACCTCGGCTAGGTGGGGCCGTTGAGGCACTTTTCAGCCCATTATGCCCACTTACCTTCGAGGTCGAGCCTCGGGTCGGCCGAGCTTCAAGGTCGAGCGGGCGACCTTGCTCGGGGTACGTGGGAGGTCGACGGACCTGCCCAAGACGCGAATCGTCCTTTCGTATAAATCTCGGAAACCAAGGCGCAATCTTATCCTCCGCGGGCGCGTGGTTGTGGGGCCGGTGCGGTGAAGGAGCCGTTTCACCTCGGTCGTGGTGGGGCCCGCGCGGCATGCACGGGTAGTGGAGCGGCGCACCCGGAGATAGTGGCGTGAAAATCGAAGGAGGGGGAGTTAAGAATTTTACCCGGGAAAGGTCACCATGGGCCCCACGATGAAACCGAGCGGGCACGGCCGTCCGACGGGGCATGCCAATTTAAGTGGATTCCTCCGGACCCTTTCTCCGCACGCGCTCTTGCTCTCCTAAGCCTTCTCGCCATCTCGCCTTTTCACCTCCTTGCGCCGTCTTCATTCGGAGCCCAGCTGTTCCTTTCGCAGCGCCGCCGCCCAACCGCATCGCCTCCTCAACCGCATCCGACCATGTCGGCTCTGGTCTCCTTCCACAACGACGAGGACGGAGCTCGAGTTGGTGGTCGACGGTCCGCTCCGAGAATGTGGCCCGGAGAGGTGGTGGCTTGTTCCCGGCAACGAGGCGAGTCCGCGGCCGCCGCCGGGTTACGTGGTGTCATTCGTGCACTTCCACGAGTGAGGCGTGGGATTGCCGGCGAGCGACTTCTTCCACGCCGCGCTGTTTCGGTTCCAGCTGGAGCTCCACCACCTCAACTCCAATGGCGTGCGAAGTTGAGCACCTTCGTGGCTCTCTACGAAGGCTTCCTCGGCAACGAGCCCAACCTCGAGCCGTGGAGGTACTACTTCAACATCAATCCGCATCGGCGGCGAACCCGCACAGACGACGAAGTCCCCGCGCATACCAGCCTGCGCGGGGATCGTTATGAAGAGGTATCGGGGGACGGACTACATTCCGATGACCACCCCCTCGTCGAACCGGGGGTGGCATCCGAAGTGGTTCTACTCGCGCCGGGACCCGGAGCACCCGTTCCCGGCCTTCGAAGGTCGAGTCGTCGAGGAGGCCCCGAGGAGTGGAAGTGGGGTTGCGGGAAGGCCTAGCGGAAGCGGGTGGACCGGATGGTCGAGGCGATCCGGCACCTTCGCAGGTACGACCTCGACGCGACGGTCATCGTCGTGTCATACCACAAGCGGCGGTTCGCACCGCCGGTGTGGAGTTCGATGCCGATGCATCGGGTCTCCGCAAGGCAACACGTTGTCCCCGACACGGTGATGGCGCTCGTGGAGCTCTCCGACGAGGGTGTCGCCAACAGGGTCGGGGGCGCTAGGCTCAACCGGGCGAGCGTGGCGCGTCTAGAACGCACCGAAGATGAAGCCGCACCCGCGAGCGATTGATGTGGTAAGTGGCTCGACCTTCCTTGTTGCGATTTTGTTCGAGTTATGATTTTCGCTCATTTCTCTTCCTCCCGCAGTCCACGTGGATATCGTTCCCCAAGCGGATCAGCCGAAGCTCCCGGAGGGAGCGAATGAACGGGAGGCGAACCGCCCGCGGGCCGAGCACAAGAAGATCGAGAAGAGGGAGCGCGAGCGGGCGAAGAAAGCCGCCATTCACGCCAAGAAGGACAAGGAGGCGAGGGCACGCGCACGCCGGAAGAAGAAGGACGAGTTTGAGGTGGCGGGGCTGAACCCCTTCACGCCCTCGACCGCCTCGACCGAGTCTTTCGTGGCCTCCGACAACGACGGCGGCGGCAGCGGATACGAGACAAGCGGGGAGAACGCGTATGTCCGCTCCCGACGTTCCGCCACTTCGAAGGAAAGCGGAGGCGGTGCCTCCAACGAGTGTGTTGGATGTGCCTCCGGAGGGGCCGCACGACGCGCGCCGGCCGTCGCCAAGAGGGGATCGCCGGAGCTCGCCCGCTGCGCGGCGGGCTCCAACTCCTCCACCTCGGGCTCCGACTCCGCGACACGATCCAGCTCCCTTCACTCGGACTTCGGTTCCGTGGCACTCTCCGACTCCTTCGCTTCGAGTCGCTTTAGTCCGGCCTTCACGACCTCCGCGCCGCTTCCATCGACCTTCGCGGCCGAGACTTCGAGGTCGCCCCTACCCTCGAGGGTCGAGACGAGCTTGAGGGTCGGAGGACCATCTCATCGAGGGACGGGAACAAGCGAAGAGCCGTCGCGGGGACCGAAGTGGTGGACCCGATCGAGACCACCCCGACGGAACCTACCGCCGACGAGAGGGAGATGGCGGAGATGATAGCCGAGCAAGTCGTTGGGGACGCGAGCCTCGAGCGCCCGCCACGGCCACGAGGTTTCGGTGATGGCCCGGCGGATGGCGTAGATCTACGACGTCCTCCCCCGCCGGGGACTCGATCTCGCATGTCGATGTCCTTGAACCTGCTGCCGAGGGCCTCGACGAGGTCGTGCCGTCGACGGTGGAGCCTAGCGCTAAGTGCGCCGTGGAGACTCCTGCAGACCCCGGCACTACGTCCGTCGAGCCTGCCGCCGCGGCGGGGAAGCACGCCCGTGAAGGCGAGTCCGGCGACGGCGAGCCGGCATCGAAGCGCCCCATGTGGATAAGGAGGAGGCCTCCACCGACGACCCTTAGGAAGTCGCCGACCTCCGCGGCGGTGCATGCGGCGAAGGCGGGAGCTGCCGCAGCCGGGAAGGTGGTGGTGGAGACGACGGCGCCCGAGCATAGAGGCGGTACCGACGAGTCCGGCCGACGACTCGAGCTACTCGCCGGAGCATGAGCTGGAGCCGCTCATTACGGAGTTTGTTCCGAGACCGCGCGAGTTTCTCGCCGGGCTCGAGACAGGGCGGCGGGCTCGTACGCTCGGTTGGCGGGGCTCCTGTCGGCCCGCAAGAGGCACTCGCGCGAGAAGGGGCGATCCGGGCAGCGAAGGAGGCAGCCTTAGCCAAGGTCGAGGAAGTTTCCTCCGCCACGGAGAAGGTCAAGGAGGCCCTCCGGACGGAGCGCGTGCTAAGGCGAAAGCCGAGGCCGCGGCCGAGGCGTCCCTCCGCACCGCGTCGGGCTACCTTAAGGAGCTCCAAGAGCAGCGGGCCGAGAAGGAAGGTAAGAATTTCGTTCTTCTCTACATCGACCTTTCTGTTTGCTTCATTTTTCCTTTGGCTCTTCGGGCTTTGTCTCCCGATGCCGATTGCTCGCGATGGCGCATGCTTAGAGCGAGAGGCCGGCCGCGGCGGAGGCGTCCCGAAGGGAGCTCGATGCCGCTTTGGGACGGTCTTCCGCGGAAGTCAACGTCGAGCAGCGTGCCGAGCGAGGCGCTCCGAGCATGCGCTCGATATTCATGGTGATGGCGTCACACTACCAAGGGCTCGACTTTGCGGCCCTTAGTGCTCGGGCTCGTCCCCGGCTTCTCCGACACCGAGCTGGAGGCGCCGCAATCCGAGACTCGCGTCCACGCCGATGCCTTCGCTGCAAAGCTCGAGGAGGAGCCCCTCCCCAAGGTGAAAATAGATTAGGGAATTAGTTATTTAGTTTTGTCATGCTAGCACGAACAATGGGGTGTCGTTCCCCGAAGTTGTAAATAACTCCATGTTTTTAAATTCGTTCTACGCTCGATCCGTCGAGGTCTTGCTCTCGTTTCGTTGATTTTTAAGTTCGACTTAAATTCGTTTGGCCCTTTCATCTATCTCGCCGACTCGCAAAGTTCGAGCCCCGCAGCCTCGTTGGATTTAGTCGTTCCGTTGAGCGTTTGCTAGGACAGCTGGGGTGCTCGAGCTTTAGCCTTTCGACCAGGTGAGACCGTGAATCCGTTTGCTTGTGGCTTACTTTGTTAGTAATCGTGATTCGAGTTCGGGGCCAAAAAGACTTAGCAAATTTCGTTCGCAAAAAAGAGCTAAGTGTTGCACGTGTTAGCGATTTTTTTTGAAAAAAAGCGCTAGTATCGCCCTCCTTCCAGCCCCCGAGTGAGGGTCGCCCCCTTGTGGGGGTCGAGGATCACCGTCCTCGAGAGGACAATTTCGAAAAGTAAAAGAACGATCGCGAGTTTGAGGATAGAATTTACGTAATCGTGTGATGTTCCGGGCGTTGGTGAGCTCTCGACGTTCCACCGTCTTGAGCTTGTAGGAGCTCGGCCGAATGACTCGCGAGACGATGTACGGTCCTTCCCAAGGTAGAGAAAGCTTGTGGCGATCCTTACCGCTCTCGCACTCGCACAACACTATGTCCCCGACGTTGAAGCCTCGACTCTTGACGTTGCGGTCGTGGTATCGTCGGAGCGCTTGCCGATACTTGGCGGGGTGTAGAAGCGCAGCATCGCGCGCTTCGTCAAGTTGGTCGGCGGTGTCCTCGAGTGCTGCTTCGTTTCCCTCGTTCGTCGAAGGCGCGAACTCCGGGAGCGCCATAGTCGATGTCGGTTGGCAAGATCGCTTTTGAGCCGTAGACCATGAAGAAAGGCGTGTAGCCCGTCGCCCGGCTCGGAGTTGTTCGGAGACTCCGCAGCACGGCCGGCAATTCTACCGCCCATCGACCGCCGAAACGTTTCGGAAGGTCGTATATGCGAGGATTAAGCCCCTGTAGGATCATGCCATTGGCTTGCTCGACTTGACCATTGGTCTCTCGGATGAGCTACAGCCGCCCGATCCACTCGAATGTGGTAATCGTTGCAGAACTTGAGGAATTTCTTCCCATTGAACTACGTGCCGTTATCGGTGATTATCGAGTTGGGGGCCCCGAACCGATGGACGATGTCGAGAAAGAACTCGATCGCCTCCTCGCACCGGATTTTGCTGATTGCTCGAGCTTGAATCCACTTGGTGAACTTGTCGACTGCCACGAGCAAGTGGGTGAAGCCCCTGGGTGCTTTCTTTAGCGGCCCGACCAAGTCCGGACCCCGCACCGCAAAGGGCCAGGTGATGGGTATGGTTTGAAGAGCTTGGGCAGGCTGATGTGTCTGTCGGGCATAAACCGGCAGCCTTTGCATGTGCGTATGACCCGAGTCGCGTTTGCCACCGCAGTTGGCCGCAAAAGCCTTGTCAAAAGGCGTTGCCCACAAGGGTCCGTGGCGCTCGCGTGATGTCCACAGACTCCTCTCGTGTATGTCGTCGAGGAGTTTGACGTCTTCCTCGATCGTGATGCAGCGTTGCAGGATCCCGGAGGCGCTGCGCTTGTAGAGCTCGCTATCAACCATGACAAATGACTCGGCACGCCCGTGCAGGAGCCTTGCCTTGGTCCGGTCCGTCAACAGCTTGCCATGGCGAAGGTACTCGATGTACTCGGGTTCTCTAGTCGGCCGGCGGTGCCCCGTTGGACGTAGAGGCGTCGATCTCCATGATCTCCACGTCCGATGACGGCGGATCAACCCCCGACTCCTTGCCCGGGCTCGAGTGCCCCCCGGGTTGGGGTTTGGACTCGGGGCAGCCCCCGAACCCGCCTCGACCGGCCCACCATCATCTTTGGGAGGGTCGGGACGTCGAACGTACGATTGGAACCGGTCATTGGCAAAGATTCCCGACGGGATCGATTCTCGCCGGATGCCATTTTGGCCGCCGAGTCCGCCGCTTCATTGAGTCGTCGCGGAATGTGCTTGAGCTCGACGCCGTCGAACTTCTCTTCGAGCTTCCGCACCTCCCGATGACGAGCATCGGCGTGTCGTTCCGACAGCCTTGACTCTTTCATAACTTGGTCGACAACGAGTTGCAAATCCCCTCGGACCTCAAGCCGCTTGATCCGAAGCTCGATGGCGATCTTGAGACCATTGATGAGAGCTTCGTATTCGGCTGCATTATTTGAAGCTGCGAAATGTAACCGAATGGAGTACCTCATGCGTACCCCATGGGGAGTGACGAACACGAGCCCGACGCCGGCTCCCTTGCGCATCGACGACCCGTCGAAGTACATGACCCAAGTACTCTTGGTCTACTAGCGCAGCGGCAATTAGGTCTCGGTCCACTCCGCGATGAAGTCGACAAGAACTCTCGACTTAATCGCCATCCGCGGCGCGTATTTGACGTCGTGTCCCATCAGCTCGAGCGCCCACTTGGTGACCTTGCCTGCGCAGTCCCCGTTCTCAATGATTTCACGCAAAGGGAACGAGCTTACCACCGTGATTGAGTGCGCGTTGAAGTAGTGGCGTAGCTTGCGTCTTGCGACCATCACGGCGTAGAGGATCTTGAGAACTTGCAGGTATCTTGTTTTTGAGTCGGAGAGCACATCGCCGACGTAGTAGACGGGAAGTTGTACGTTGAGTACGTGTCCTTCCTTCTCGTGCTCGACTACGTCGGCGGCGCCGACGACCCGAGTCGTGGCCGCGACGTAGAGGAGGAGTTGCTCGCCCGGCAATGGTGGAGTCAAGACCGGAGGATTGGTCGAATGCGCTTCACGTCGTTGAGCGTAGCTTGAGCTTTCGGCGCCCACTCGAAGCGCTCGGACCTCTTGAGCAGCTTGTAGAGCGGAAGGGCTCTCTCACCGAGGTGTGAGATGAAGCGACTCAACGATGCCGGGCATCCCGTGAGCCGTTGCACCCCTTGATGTTCTGGATCGGACCCATACGCTCGATGGCGGAGATCTTCTCCGGGTTCGCCTCGATGCCGCGCTCCAAAATGATGAAGCCGAGGAGCATTCCCTTGGGACCCGAAGACGCACTTCTCGGGGTTGAGCTTGACGCCATTCTCGTGCAGCTTGGCGAACACACGCTCGAGGTCGACGACGAGTTGGTCGGCCTTTTGGACTTGACCACTATGTCGTCCACGTATGCTTCGACTATGTCACCGATGAGATAATCGAAACAGTTTTGTATGAACCTCTAGTAGGTGGCACCAAGCATTCTTGAGGCCGAACGGCATCGTGGTGATGAAGGAGGTCGCGAGTTGGTCGGATTCGTTGAGCGCGATCTAATGGTACCCGGAGTACGCGTCTAGAAAGCGGAGGGTTTCGGACCCGCAGGTCGAATCAACTATTTGGTCGATGCGTGGTAAAGGAAAAGGATCCTTTGGACATGCCTTGTTCGAGCTAGTATAATCAACATACATTCTCCATTTGCCATTCTTTTTTCATACAAGAACAGGATTAGGTAACCACTCCGGATGGTACACCTCCTTGATGAACCCGACCGCCGGCAGCCTTCGCGATCTCCTCCCCGATTGCCTTGCGCTTCTCCTCGTCGAAGCGGCGCAAGCGTTGCTTCACCGGCTTGGAGCCCGGCCCGATGTGCAAGGAGTCCTCGGCGACTTCCCTCGATATTCCCAGCATGTCCGAGAGTTTCCACGCGAAGACGTCGACGTTCGCGCGGAGGAAGTCGACGAGCACGCTTTCCTATTTGGGGAGAGCGAGGTGCCGATGCGCACCGTCTTCTTCTCGTCGCCGTCAAGGTCGAGGACGACCTCCTTGGTGCCCTCCGCCGGCTCGAACGAGGCCGCCTTGCGGCTTGTCCGCGGGGGATCCTCGACGACCTGCTCCTTGATCACCGCCAGCTCCGTGGTCGAGGCCGGGGTGGCGGACGCGAGGTTGCGGTTGTCGATGACGCACCGGTAGGCGTGCTGAAATGACGCACCCACGGTGATGACTCCCTTCGGCCCGGGCATCTTGAGCTTCGGTAGACGTAGTTCGGGACGGCCATGAACTTTGCGTAGCACGGCCGCCCGAGGATGGCGTGGTAGATTCCCGAGAATCCGACCACCTCGAACGTGAGGGTCTCTCGTTCGGAAGTTCGAAGGAGTCCCGAAGGTGACGGGCAAGTCGATTTGCCCGATGGGAACAACCTCGTGTCCCCGGTACCACGTCGTGGAACGGTGACCCGTTGGGGCGGATGCGCGAACGCTCGATCCCCATGGCGTTGAGTTGAGGACATCGGCGTAGAGGATGTTGAGGCCACCGCCTCCGTCCACGAGCACTTTGGTGAGGCGCGTCTTGAGGACGATGGGATCGTCCACGAGCGGGTATTGACCCGGTCGTGGAACTCATGCGGGATGGTCGGTGCGGTCGAAGGTGATTGGCAAGCCCGACCATCGGAGGAAGGCCGGGGTTGCAAGTTCCGCGGTGAAGACGTCGTGGCGCTCAAGCTTGGCGGAGCATCGGCCGGGGCGAGCATCGGAGCTCGTGAAGATCATTAGACGCCCCTCGCCTTGGGGGTAGCCTTCGCCTTCTTCACCGGCGTCACCTCCGACTCGGCGTTTTCTTCGCACTCCTACGGCGGGTGCCCCTTCCGCCCTTGCTGCGTGACGATTTTCTTCATCAACGAGCAGTCCTTCATCGGGTGCTTGACGGGGAACTCGTGGTTGGGGCACGGCCCGTTCCACCTCTTCTCGAAGTGGTTCGAACCTCCTTGTTGGGCTGCTTGGTGCCCTTCTTCTTAGTCGCCGCCACCATGGGCCCGTAGCTCGACCGCGACTTGTTCTTCTTGTTGGGCTTGGAGCCGGAGGGGCAACCACCGGCGTTGCCGTCGATCCGCTTGCCCTTCCCTTTCGAGGGGTGGCGCGGTGGAGGAGGGCACCGATCACCTCTTCGCCCGAAGCGTGGCTTGTGGCGATGTCGAGGAGCTCCCGGGCTGTTCGCGGGCATTTACGCCCCAAGCACATGTTTGAGCGCCTCGTAGTTTGTTCCGTAAAGGAACGCACCCACGACGTCCTCGTCGACGACGTGGGGCAGCTCGTTGCAGCGGCTGGGAGAAGCACCGAATATAGTCTCGGAGCGGCTCGTTCGGCTTCCGCCGACGGTTCTTCAAGTCCCGTGGATTGCCCGGCGAGCGCACGTCGCCTAGAAGTTGCCCACGAAGACCTCTCATAGATCGGCCCACGAGTGTATCTTGTTCGCGGGGAGATGCTCTAGCCATGTCCTGCGCCGAGTCGACGAGGTACAATGGCAGGTTGCGAATGATGGAGAGATCATCATTCGCGCCGCCCGCCCGACAGAGCGAGGCGGTAATCCTCTAACCGCGAGGGCGGGGTTCGACTCCCCGCCGTACTTGGCGAAGCGCCGAGGGAAGGTCGCTCCCCGGATGGCGGAGCTAAATACCCCGGGGCCCGGCGGGTCGTGGCTCCTGCTCCGGTCTTCCTCAACGTCATATCACCCTCCGCGACGAGGGTGACGAACGCGTTGGTGATCTATGTCGTCATGGGCACGCCGTCGCGCGTTGAGGGTCGAGCGCATGTCGCGCGCCGCACCGATGCGAGAGTGCACCGACTGCCCGGCCTCGGGTTGGCCCTGGTCGTGCGGGTTGCTGGGTCGAAGCATGCACCGAGCCTCCCGCCTCGGTCGCGAGAGGTGTGGAGATTGACGCCGGCGTGCTGGTTTGACAGCCGCTGCACGCCGTTGTGAACTTTCCGCCTGCTGCTCCGCCGCCTTGGCGAGGAGCGTTGCCATGTCCTCTCGCACTCGCCGTGCCTCGGGAATCGGCTGCGGGGGAGGGTCCGAGCAGCGTCGCCGCAGCGGCAACGTTCTTCCCAGCTCGAGGGAAATGCTCGGGGCGCACCGCCGTCGTCATCGGCGATCTGCTGGTTCACGCGGCATGTCCTTTGCCGCGCGTGGCACTCTGCGCGCCGGCGTTGCTGCTCCAGCTCCCGGTCCACCGCGGTTGCTTCCTCCGCGATGTTGTGGCGCGCTTCCTCTAGCTCCAGCCTTCCGGCCCGGAGACGTGCCCGCACGTCGTCACCGCCGGGTGGAGCGGTGTGCGCACGTTGCACTCGCCGGCGTTCCCGGAGCGTCGGGCTCCGGTACAGCCGGTCCGCCGTCGCTTCGTGCCCCCACCGCCGTGGCGCGCACCATGTTGCACTCGCGGGTGGGGTCGTCATTCTCCTTGCTGCTCCCCTGGTCCGAGTCTTCCTCCTCCCCTGCGTCAAGGAGGTCAAAGAAGAACTCGAAGGGAATGATCATCCCCGCAAACTCACCAACCGTGGGGTCCGCGGGTCCCGTGGGAGTGCCTAGCCGGCGCCACAGCCGCTTAGCGGCGCAGCTTGGTGGCGCACCCGCAACTCCTAGCTGCTGCGGGGCTGTCGCCTCGACGGCGATATTCGTGGCCGAACGGGCCAACGGTGCCGGTGGCTCGGGAAGCACCAGCATCCGCTCAGCAGCTGGCGATAAAGTCCAGGCTCTCGAAGCGCACCGTGGCGCCCGGGACCCGTAAGGAAAACGTAGAACCGGCCATCCGTGCCATGGGAGAGGAAAAAAGGCGAAAACGCGCAACAACCCCTACCCGGCGCACCAACCGTCGGTGTTCAAATCACCGGCTAGTAGAATTTAGTCCGTGGATGCGCATTTTAGGCCGGATGGTACACAAGGGAAGACACGAGAGATTTAGGCTGGTTCGGGAAAGCTCCTTACGTCCAGCTGGGGGGGTATCGCGGTGCTCGTGTTCCTTGCGTCAAACAAACGATGGTGTACGAGAGGAGGCGGGAGAGGAACGTGCTCTAAGTCCCTTGCTTCGAGTGCGTGTGTTTGAGTGTGAGTGTCCGAGAAGCCGTTGACGTGTGTGAGCCGTGTGAACGTGAGAGAGAGAGAGAGAGAGAGAGAGAGAGAGAGAGAGAGAGAGAGAGAGACTCTTCCTCTTTATAGCCACGGAGGTCCAGCTCGTTTTACACAAGAGAGAGAGAGAAGGGGTAGCCGGGTGCTTATCCGTGCGTCCGTGCCGTCCCGTCGAACCTTCCCCGACGTGTGCCCGAGAGCTTTGATCGGCCCGTCGCGTCGCTACCGTAGCCTCGTCGCGTCGAGAAAGCGAGGGTGGAGTGTCCTTCTCTATCGGGTGCATTGATGGCGAGGCCGGAGGTCGACGTTGAGGGGGTGGCTCATCGAGCTTCAAGGTCACGGGCGATGGTCGTGCGAGGCGGAGCACCGCTCGAGCCCGAGCTCGAGCTCCACCTGTCTCCGGAGAAGACGGGGAGCCGTATCGCCGTACGTCGGGCGATGACGATTGAGTCCCGGGTCTTCGGCCCACGCTTCCTTCGTCGGGCTACGGGGATGGTGCGTCCCATCGGTGTGCTCCGACGGGACCAGGTAGCCGCGGTAGGGGGATGGGGCGAGAGTCAAAGGCAATGATTGCTGGGGAACGCCCACGTGTGCGCGGGGCAGGTGGAGTTAATGCGGCTGGTGCGCGAGCTTGGAGGTCATGCGAGGCGGGTTTCCCCGAGTCCCGTGGACGAGGTCATGCGAGTCGGCGCTTTCCCGAGTTCGGCGGGCAAGGTCGTGCTTGTTCTCGCTAGGTTCGCTTTTTCACGAGGGTCGTACGAGAGTGGGTCCAGCTTTGATCGTTGACATGATTTCGTGGCCCGGGGACTAATCCACTGTTGGGTGGGTCTAGATGGTGCCACATGGCATCGCTAATCTCTCCCCCGACATCAAGGTTTCGGTGCCTCTCTCCCCGTCGCTTGGTCGCATCCAACCTTGGCCAGGTCTAAAGCTACCCGTATTGTGTTCTAAGTTCGTGAGATCGAGTCGAATTCAAGGATTGGGTGCCTCTCTCACGTAGCTTTACCACATCTCCAACCTTTGTCAGGTATAAAGCTATTTATCCCGGCTGAATTTCAGCTAGTTATCTTTCTATCTACCTACTGCCGTGAAGATCGGGCCAACCCCCGGGTTTTCCCCTATCATTTGGTATCAGATTTCAGGTTGCCACGGTAGGTTCCATCTCCATTTCATTCCCTAGTTCATCACCATTTTACTACTCTCCATCTTATGTTATTTGTTCCCTACCTATAATCCACATAAAGCCATAAAATATAACCCAAACCTTTTTGTAGTACTGCTGGTTTTGTGTTGTTTTCACCATTACGTTGCTGATTACTATATCTATTTAATTGTTTTCATTTTCTTCACACCCTCCTTGTTGTTCATATAAACAAAGAAAAAGAGAGAAAAGTCCTTCAGAATCATATTTGTGCTCAGATCAAAACAGAAAAAAAGAGAGTTACAAAAAAGAGAGGAAAAGATTGTGTGTGAAGAGAAAGAAAGAGCACGGGTTGCTTTGTTATAGTTGCTGGAATTTTCAGAATCATAGTTGTGGTCAAGTGTGCAACGTTTACACGTCATTTGTGTGGGTTTACAACACTTAATTTTTTAGTGCTACAAGCCTTCCTTGTGTTAGCCATCCAAGCTCCACCACATACCGTAACCGGACCTCTCGATTTGTGAACCGTTCAACCGCTTAATCACAATTGTGGTACTACTACATTAGCACACTCACGGTCTTTGAGAACACGTAAGAATTTTGGTGAGTAAGAGGTGAGGTTGTGAGATTCCACAAATATTTTCATTCCTACTCTTTTCTTCGATTACTTTAACATGGCAGGATCACAACCAAGTGTTCATGGGAGAAACCGTGATGAAGATGCAGCGAGACCCGTGGTTCGTGGTGAACTGCAGGGCCACCAAGAATCATTTATGCAAGCAATGGAAACGATGCTCAATGAGCGTCTCCCTGCTGCGGATCGTCGGGTGCCACAACAACATGCTAACCCTCATGGTGAATTTGATGATGAAAACTCAGTTGGTGTTGCTGAAAATTACTACTTTGCCAATAACGGAGGCCGTCGCGGAAGATTTGGCCATGGTGAACAGCATGGAGGAGGTGCTCGCGGGCGTGGCTTTCGCCCCCAAATGCACTTTGATGATGATTTTCATGGTAATTCTGATTATTATGATGAGTATGATGATGATGTGAATCTATTTGCAAATAGAGGGCTGTTTGGACATCACAGTGATCTTCGCCATGGTACTGCTTATGAATTGCCTCATCATCGTCACAGAGATGATCCGGATAATCCAGCATGAATTAAGTTGAGTGTCCCTAAATTTACAGGATGTGAAGACCCTGATGCATATTTTGAATGGGAAGAACAATGTGATCAGATTTTCAGAGTACATAATCTCTCTAATCGACGGTTTGTAGACCTTGTTTCCATTGAATTTTTGGGCTATGCACTAACATGGTAGAACCAAATTCAAGAAAATCAGATTGTGTTGGGTTGTGTTCCCGTTGATACATGGGCTGGAATGAAGCAAGTAATGAGAAGACGTTTTGTGCCATCAAGTTATCAGCGCGATCTTCGCAATAGGTTGCAGAATTTGAGACAAGGAAAAAAATCAGTTGATGAGTATTTTAAGGAGATGGAATTGCTTTCAGTTCGCTCCGAAATTAGAGAGGATGTTGAAATGGCAAGATTTTTGCCTTGTCTCAATTTTGAAATCTCAGATTTTGTGGAGATATTTCCTTATACCACTTTACAGGAACTTGTTGATCACGCTATGCGCACAAAAAGGAAAATTCAGCAAGAGAAGAGTGGGAGATCATTTCCACTTGTACCATGGCGCCAACGATAGTCCAATAGCTCTTTTTCGCGAGGTCGTTCCTATGGTGTTGCTACAAAGAGCTCTCCAATTACCCCTACTTCAAAGGCAGCACGATCTTCGGCTTCTTCACCGGCACCACGCAACACACCCAATAGCCAAGCTGCTGCTACTACTGGGGCAATGTCGGTTGCATCCACATCTCGCAGCCGGGATATTCGAGTGCCACAAGTGCCAAGGACGCGGACATATTGCTACTGAATGTCCTAGTCGTAGGGCCATGCTTATCAATGAAAAAAATGAGTGGGAATCAGCTAATGAATCAGAAGATGATGAGTACCGGATGACACATTAGGTGGTGACGATAATGAAATTTATGCTAATGCCGATGACAACAAGTGCTTTGTCTCCCGTCAAGTGCTTAGTGTGGAAGTAAGTAAGGATGAAAAAGGGCAGCGACACAATGTTTTTCACACTCGTGGCATGATCAATGATAAGTTGTGTCGAGTCATTGTTGATAATGGTAGCAGCAAGAACATTGCAAGCCAAGAGTTGGTTGAGATAATGGGTTTGAAACAGCCACGTCATCCTGCTCCATATAAAATACAATGGCTTACGGACAATGGTGCAATGCGTGTAACCAATATTGTGACTGTGCAATTCTCCATTGGGAAGTGTCATGATCAAGTAAAGTGCGATGTGGTTCCAATAGAAGCATGCCAATTGCTTTTGGGTAGACCTTGGTTATATGATCGTCACGCTCAAATATCTCGGGCGTTCCAACAAAGTTGTTTTCATGTACAAAGGAGAGCGTATTTCTTTGGTTCCTTTGACACTAGAGGAAATCATGATAGATAACATCAAAAGAAAACAGCGAGAGAGCGAGAAACACTTGAGTGAATCCAACACAAATATTGAGAATGAGAGCTCAAAGCCACATAAAACCCCACAGCCACAAAAATCCAAGCCAACGGGAAAATAGGGATTAGTGATAATGATTAGGAAGGGAGATATTAAAGATTTGAGGGAACCTAATTCCATATACTTTGTGCTCTTGTGCAAAGACAAATTTTTATCAACTAATGACTTACCTTCTACTTTGCCTAGTGTTGTTTTGATATTTTACAGGAGTAGAAAGATGTGTTTCCCGATGAAATACCAGTTGGGTTGCCACCAAAAAGAGGAATTAAACATCAAATTGATCTTTTACCAGGATCTCCCCTTCCAAATCGGCCACCATACCGCACAAACCCCGAAGAGACAAAGGAAATTTAGTGCAAGAATTGCTTGACAAAGGGTATTTAAAGGAGAGCCCTTCTCCTTGTCGTTGTTTGAAAGTCGCCTAAAGGGGGGGGGTGAATAGGCGATAATCCCGAAAATAACATAATTCAACAAATTAGAAACGTAGGAAAGATTTGTGCGACTATAGTAGGATAAAGTCCGACTAGGACAAATATCCGACTAGAGTAGGACAATGTCCGACCGCCTCATGCGGAAAGTAGATTGATAGTCAAGATGGACAACTCCACGGATAATAAACAACAAGCAAGCAACTAGCAACACAAGAAAGCTAAGGCAACAAGGGGACAAGCAAGCAAGCCACCTACATAAGTTAATCTAGGAATTTAAGCAAGAACAACGTAGAGCTAGAGCACACAAGTTTGCAACAAACTAAAAGGGACAAAGGAGATACACGAATTTTCACCGAAGTTCAGCTCCACCTAGGAGCCTACGTCTCCGTTGAGGAGTCCACCAAGGACCGGGTTGCTCTCAACCCTAACCTCTTCAAACCGCCACAAAGGCCGGCTTAAAATCCACTAAACAAACTCCACGAAGGGAGGAGCAATACAAATGACCCGAGTCTCAATCACAAGCTTGGGAGCTCACCGGGTAACACCTAACCGTCTAGGGGATGAATTCCCAAGAGTAACAAAGACAACAAGCGTCGGCGATGAGAATGAATCAAGTGCTCTTGAGAGGGAGATGAAGCTCAACGAATTCTCCTCAATCTTCTCACAAATCCGCCAAGGATTGGAGTGGGGAATCAATTTGGAAGAGGAGGAGTGCTTGGGAGATTTTGGGAGTATTTTTGAGTGTGGGGAGGGTGCCAACCGGCCAAATGGGGATGAAGTCCCCTTTTATAGCCGGGCACCAAATAGAGCCGTTGGGCTCAATCCGACTCGGATTTTGTCCGATTCTCGACTCATTGAAGTGTTCTCGCTCTAGAGTCCGAGAGAGAAATCCGACGTAAGTCGGATATGTCCGAGGGTTCAAGACAGATCGGATATTGTCCGATTCCTAGGGTTTCTAGACAATGGCGGACTCTCTAGAGTCCGACTGAAAATCCGAGGGGTATTTGTATAAAGCGTACTATCAAGAGGGACACACAAGTATACAACGTGGGAATCAAATGCTCAAAATTCCCTCTCCAAGTCAAAAATCAGTTTTTCACCTCCCGGGAGTCGAACAAAGTCCGAGTCTATCGGACATTTGAGTCCGACTCCGCCGTGGTGTAGCGCTCCGGAGTCCGACTCCAATATCCGACCGAGTCGGATATTTTCCTACTGCCCATGATTTTCACGAAGTGGCAAGGACTCGGAGTCCGACTCAAATGTCCGATAGACTCGGACTTTGTCCGACTCCCGGGAGGTGAAAAACTGATTTTTGACTTGGAGAGGGAATTTTGAGCACTTGATTTTCCACGCTTTATACTTGTGTGTCCCTCTTGATAGTACGATGTTTCCTATACTCAAGACATAAATAAAAAGCTTCATATCTTGATCTTGAGCATAGTTGACCATTTTTCCAAATCTTGTAAATATGAAAGCTCTTGGCCACTTCCTTTTTGTGCTTCTTTGCTCTCAATTTGAATTTTAAATATAAACCGCATACAAGATCAATTGAAACATTAGTCCTTTTTAATTATATCGACGTCAATCACTCAAAACCATAATTAGGGGCCTAGATGCACTTTCAATCTCCCCGTTTTTGGTGATTGATGACAATACAACTAAAATTCACAATTAAGAATAAAAAGAGCTACAACAGAGCGAGCAAAAAGGAGAGAGCTCCCCCTAAAGGTGTGCATGAGTTGAATTCATAAATGGTCAATTCAAAACCAAGTGCACACATTTTAGAGAAAAACAAGAGGGCTCCCCCTAAAACCATGCATTTGATACACAAGGCATATATTTAAAAGAAGAAGAACAACAATGCATATGGCATGAGGATCCACACAAATGCAACTAGAAACGACACAAATAACATTACACCATTCATCATCCACAAGACATAGTTCATCACATAGGAATTTAAAAACAAAGTCTTATAAATAAAGCACACCACTTAGTTCATCACAAAGCACACATCATAAGCAACATGTTCATAAATAAAAACAAGATATAAGAGCAACTCTCACTTGCTCTACTCATCATTATCAAGGGCTTGCTAAATTTTACTTCTCCCCCTTTGCCATCAAGACACCAAAAAGGAAGGAGGGGTGTGTCTACTCAGCGTCGCTCCAATCCTCATCATCATCCTCATCATCATCCTCCTCCTCCTCCTCAATATCAGCTGGGCCCTTTGTCACACCCGGCTTTAAGAACAAAACTGAATGCATAACTATGTGTGTGCCAGGATCAATATTTCACACACATAGAGACAAAAGTGAAGTGACAAGTAAAAACCATGTTATTATTATATCATAAAGTAAATAAGAATACTTGAATTATTACATGCCTCAAAGGCAAAAACACAACGCAGTGGAATGCCATCACTCCACGAGCGATCAATCGGGAGAGTCGCAAGCCTAGAAGTAGTCCTCGTCGAAGAAGTCCAAATCTTCATCATCCGAGCAGCAGGTATGTAGAAAAAATAAGAAAGTAGCACGCGTGAGTACATAACGTACTCAGCAAGTGGGGTCCCTACTCCGCCTTATATATCCGGGGAGCTAGGGTTACATGCGTAGTCCTAGTCGATTACACGGATTACATATATGGGAACTCTATCTCTAGCTTTCCTTGTTGATTCGAGTCCTAATAAACTACAAATTACTCCTTTACTTGTTTCTCAAGTTAACATACGTCGGTCTTGATACCCGCCATGTCTTCATACCGGTATATGGAATCCTCTGTTATTCCGGACCGGTTAGGAACCGATCCGTTGACTATCCCTGCCAGCTTTATCTTCTTTGATTTGTTACCATGTCTTTGTATATCCATTTCTTTATCATCTCGTATACCCATAAGGTAAGTATACGACAGCAGCCCCCGAGTAATTTCTGATTTGACCTTGAATAAGACCGACCAGTCTTCCGCATGTTGGTCTCGATTCCATGGTAAAATTAAAAATAACTCTAATCTGCCGTATCTTGTTTCTTCTTTCTTCAAGGCGCTTCAAAAAGCCCAAAAAATCAGTGTTTTTGTCCACCATATCACCTAATTAGGTAAACAGGAATTATTGCATATTCTTCTTCCGGTGCACCGATTAGGTGCACCCAATTGGGTATAGCCCCCGACTCTTGGATCATTTGAACTCCTTTCAAATGCTTGTTGGTATTTCTTACGTCACGAATGAATCCGCAAGCGCACGGAATACCGTTGTAGCACTTCACCCGGGAGTATTCCAAGGTATCGTATTTATATCCGCGAGGGAACGAGTATTTCTGCAACAAGGTTAGTTTACCCAAGGACAACCAAGACAACGTAGCAAAATAGGGTCGAGAGGGTGACTCTTGTCTATTTATCCTTTAAAGGTAGACGAACGCAAGCTAGACTTGTTTACTTCGGGCACCGTCTTAGGCTTGGTCCGCCAAGCCACTCCGGTCTACGAAAGCTCTACTATGTACCCGAACGTGGAGGGTTCCTTTGGATGACAGGGCTGTCACTTCCTGCCACCTACCTCTACAAACCGTGGGGCACACAGCAAACAAAGGCGATCTCCAGCCCTAGACACCACGTCTATGCTATTGACCACTACTCTAGCCTCGGCCTAGAACCGAGTTCGAAAGCTAGAGTACTTCTTGCGAAGCGATGATCCCGTAAACAAGTATAACAAGAATTACGTCTAACACAAAGATATGTCACGATAGATAAGTAGATCACCACGTATAAATCACCAAAAAGAGTGTTTACACGCCAAGGTAAAAGAAAAGGAAATACTACTCCACTTTGCAAAAGGGAGGAACACTCCTTCCTCTTCCTTGCCCTCTCTCCTATTCTACTAAAATACAAGAGGCCCTTGGCCTAAGGATGAGAGTTTTGTCTTGTATCTTGATGTTGGTGGTGTGTTGAGAGAGGGGGTGTAGCCCTTTATTTATAGCCTTGGAAGGTCGGCAACTTGGAGGCGGTTCCGGACGTCGGTGGCATTAATTGCAGGTGGAACCGACCTCCGGACGTCGGTGACAAACCGCCGGAGAAAGATGGGCCAGGGGGCCCACTGTCGGCTCGGCCGAACCCACTAGGGTGGTTCGGCCGAACCGGCCCGGACTCCCCGGGCTTGATTCTTCTCTCGGTGCCTTCCCCTGGCTGTGTACTGGCCCAATCCACTTGCTTGGTTTGATGTTGAGGCTCTGTTTTGTGGTTTTGGGCTTTTGGACTATATTCTTTAGTCCAGGGAAAATCCGTCGATTGCAAAGTCCATGTTTCGTGCATGTTTTCCCCTGTTTTCATATGAATTGCACCTGCATTCATAATTTCACCAAGACTAGTGGAATTTGTTAGAAATAATCCCTATGTCTATTCTTGGTGATGGTGTTTGATTCAAAAAGATGCAACATGTTGACGGTAAAATTGGACCATAAGGACCGTCAACAAGACCCCCCACACTTAGCTCTTTGCTCGTCCTCGAGTAAGGGTGGGAGCGTAAGTTGAGAGATCTCTCCCCTTAGAGACCTGCACACATGTTATTACAAGCCACACCGTTTTACTTGTGAACATGACGGTGGCTAACATGCATTCTTGGATGATTGATAAGTGGAACAGCTCATGACTCAAGTCACTATACTTTTGCTCACTAAGCACCTTGGGTTTTTGAAAGTTTTGAAAATAAACAACATGACTCCCGCTCCTCTTCGATTCTCTTGAATCGCTCAAAAAGTGTTTTCCTCACCAAGGCATTGTGTTGCCTCTCTTTTTCCTACTTCTTAGGCTTGTATGTGGAGCTCGGTAGGGAATGAGAGAGGCATACTTGTATCACAAATATTGCTAAGCCAAAAGAAAGGATCCATGGAGAAGCCAAGTCATGTAACCTTGATCAAGAAGTGCGTGTGTGTATGGATATGAAAAAGTGACAACTCCTATTGCAATTGACCTCTCTTTATTTTGCATTTTCGAGACATGGCTATCTTTTTATTTTCTTTCTTTTCTTTTCTTGCTCTATGCTTGAGCATCTCTTTTCTTCTCTCTTTTTCATTGCTCATCTTTGTGAGCTTTCTTTTCATTGCTCATCCGTGTGAGCTTTTTTTTTTTTTTTTTTTTTTTTTTACATAGCCATGTCTCGTTTATGCGTGATTGAGAGAGAGAGAGAGGTAAAAAGAGGTGCAAACGAGGAGTGTCTTTATTTTGGTGGGGTGCTAGCTCCTAGTGTAGGAGTTTAGCCCCTTTTTTTTTTTTTTTTTTTTTTCTGGTGGAGTGTACGTGATCTTGATCAAGAGAGCATGACAAGTTTCTCTCTAGGGTCACTCAATTTTGGTAAAGCTCATTGCAATCACAAGCAGCATATGTATGTAAGTTTTGCAAGGTATGATCATCATATGGCATTGGTAGGAATTTTTGTATCAAGAGAGGAGCATGAAGCCATGGTATTTTTGTTTTGTGAAATAAAATTCCCAAGGACTCGGTAAGCTAAGCATAAGATCATTTCGTCGAGCCATATCACACTTGCCAATAATCTAGAAAAACATGGGTCCTATGGATTTGATTATTTGTTCACAGGCAAGTGGTGATGAAGCGAGTAATAAAAAGTGTGCAAGATCATCATGAGAGCATTAGGGAGAGACTTGGGAAAAGGTATTCAAAAGAAATCTTCCCAAGTTTTAGTTGGTCAAGTTTTAGTAATTGTTTTTCGCGTCTCGTAATGAACTTGACAAATAAAGTAGGCGAAAAGGAAGTGTGGGAAACAAACTCAAGTGCCACGAGGAAGCAGGGCTGAGTGGGACCCACCAGGGTTCGGCCGAACCACCCTCGTGGGTTCGGCCGAACCGGCCTCGGGCCCCACCGGTGCTCTGTTTCGCAGGTTGTGTTTGTGTTGTTTTCCTTGTGATGTTTCTGCGCGCTACGCGTGTGTTTGTCTTTGCTTTCCGCGATGTCCCCCCCACACTTGCCTTTTTGCCTGTTTTCTTCAAAATAGACAAAGATATTTCGAAACAAAACTTGCTCTACCGGTAAGGGAAGACCGGGGAGCACTAATATGATTAAAAATTTAAAAGAGCAGGCGCATTACAATCTTGAGGAATTGAAAAAAATGATAAAAATGTGCTCGCGGGAAATGATGAACGCGGGAAGGTTCATTTTAAACGTCGTATTCGTCCTCCTTCCCCGCGTCCTTGAAGAGACGCTTGATCTTGGAGTTGGTGCTGCGGCGATGGCTCGCCCGGGCATCCTTCAAGTCTTCAATAGCGTCTTTGATCTCCGCGACATTATCACGTAGGCGTCCATGGGCTTCGCGGAGATCAACGTGTTTAGCGAGGAGGATTTGGTAGGGGCTTTTTTTAGGAGTTTTCTCCTCCTCGCTTTCATACATTCCCCCTGCCCTCTTGATGGGAGAGGGAGAGAGACGCCTCCTTATCCTCTTAGGAGGAGTGTCGCCCACGGATTCGCGGGCGTCTCTCTTTTCCGCCGAGGTGAGCGGCGGGATGAGCTGCTTTCCGCCACCGCGGATTCCCTTGATCTTGAACCTCTCGCCGGGCTTCTTGATGGGGCTAGGCAGGTTGCGCTCCTCATATTGATGGTGCACCACCTGCCCGCTCTTGGTAGCGAGGGTGCCGACGTACTTCTCTCCAGGAAGGAGAGCGTTGTCGGCGGCGTCGGCGCTCTTCTTCTTGGGGGTAGATTTCCCCTTCTTTTGGCGAGGTGCCACAGCAGCGGGAGAGCTCTTGGAGGGTGTTCTTGCTGCTGTGGGTGGAGGTTCAATAGCGAGCGGTAGATCATGGATCATCAAGGCTTGCTCGCTGGGAATGGAGACATGATCAAGGATGTCTTCGAGGCCGACTTGGCGGCAAAGCTCGCTGGTGGTGACGGAGACGTCGAGGCTTGGGATGCTACTGTCCATGGTGCTGGGCAAAAGCTTTTTTTTTTTTTTGTGCGAAATGGACAAGGTGGAAGAAAGGTGCAAGGGAAAAATGAAAGAAAACACCTTCATTTATAGATAAAAGCATGGAAAGAATTAATTTGATTTTTCCCGCAGCATGGAAGGCACTAAGCAGGGAGATTTGATCTTGTGACCGTTGGAGACAAAAGATGAAAGAAAAAAGTGACCGTTTGGGGTTCAGATCTGGTTCGGCCGAACCAGCAAGGGGGTTCGGCCGAACCGTAGTGGGCCCCTCGGGTCCCCTTCTTTTTCTCGGTTGATTGCTTGCTAAAATTATTTCAGGGAAAGAGATACTACGGGATATAGATAAGAAAGAGCTATCATGAGAGAAAATTTAAATTAATCAAGTGCATGACATCAAATTCTTTATCTTTATCGGGCTCGAAATAAATTTTAAGGCGCTGACCATTTACCTTAAATATTTTACCTTCGTCGTCTTGAAGTGTGATTGCTCCATGTGACGAGGTGTCAATAACCGTGTATGGTCCGTCCCATTTACTTCTTAATTTTCCATGCCCGAAGAGTTTCACCCGTGAATTGAATAGCAAGACCTTATCTCCAACCTTAAATACCTTTATCTTTATCTTTTTGTCGTGCCACCTTTTTGTCCTTTCTTTGTATATAGCTGAGTTGTGGTAAGCTTTGTCTCTCCATTCTTCTAACTCAGCTATCTCCATTTTTCTTTTGCGTCCGGCACCATTAAAGTCCATGTTCCATTTCCGGATGGCCCAATACGCTCGGTGTTCCATCTCGACGGGTAAATGACATGTTTTCCCATACACGAGCTGGTATGGGGACATGCCTATGGGTGTCTTGTATGCTGTACGGTATGCCCATAGTGCATCGGGTAGCTTGTCCTTCCATCCCTTCCCCATTTCTCGTTACGGTCTTTTGCAGGATCCGCTTGATTTGCTTGTTTGAGGTCTCGGCCTGCCCACCGGTTTGAGGGTGGTATGGAGTAGCGATATTATGCCTTGATCCAAGTTCTCTTAGGAAGCTTCGGAAGGTCTTATCAATGAAGTGAGACCCTCCGTCGCTTATCACTAGCTTCGGTGTTCCAAACCTTGGGAAGATAATTTCGTGGAACATCCGGCGAGCATGCTTGGCATTTGCGGCCCTGCAAGGCATTGCTTCCACCCACTTAGACACGTAGTCTACCGCCACCAAGATGTATTCGCAGTCATGTGACTTGGTGAATGGTCCCATGAAGTCAATGCCCCATACGTCGAAGAGCTCGACTTGTAAATTGTAGTTGAGGGGCATTGCATCTCTTGCCGTGATGCCTCCAACTTTTTGACATTCCGGGCATCGCTCGACAAATTCCTTTGTGTCTTCGTACATGGCTGGCCAAAAGAAGCCACTTTGCCATATCTTGGCCTGTGTACGAAACACGCCGTAGTGTCCCCCGTATGGCGATGCATGGCACTTCTCAATGATTCGTGTGCTCTCGGGTATGGGCACACATCGCCTTAGCAATCCATCGGCGCAGACACGGTAAAGGAAGGGCTCTTCCCATAAGTGACGGCGACTCTCATAGATGAGTCGTTTCTTGCTCTTTCCAGGTGGTACGTACCCCGTTGCCATGAAGTTCACAATGTCGGCGTACCATGGATGTGAGTCCCTCACTAGGAGCAGCATGTCATCGCGTAGGAAATCATTGATGGGTAATTCCTGCAGGTTAGTGAATTGTATACGCGACAAATGATCTGCCACGGAATTTTCTACTCCTTTCTTATCACGGATTTCTACATCAAACTCTTGGAGTAGAAGAACCCATCGTATCAAACGAGGTTTAGCATCCTTCTTATTGAGTAAAAACTTTAAAGCAGCATGATCGGTGTAAACAATGACTTTTGCTCCAATCAAGTAGGATCTAAACTTATCAAAAGCAAAAACAACAGCAAGGAGCTCTTTTTCAGTGGTAGTGTAATTTAACCGAGCTCCAGTCAAGGTTTTGCTTGCATAGGAGATTGCATGATGCTTTTTATCTCTAGTTTGGCCAAGAACAGCCCCCACAGCAAAATCACTAGCATCACACATTATCTCAAAAGGCAGCGTCCAATCGGGGGTTGGATAATTGGCGTTGAGATGAGTGCATTCTTAAGGGTAGTGAAAGCAGTCATGCATTCATCAGTAAACTCAAAGGGTGCATCCTTCGCAAGCAGATTTGTAAGGGGTCTAGCAATTTGAGAGAAATCTTTGATAAACCGACGATAGAACCCCGCATGTCCCGCAAAGCTGCGAATGCCCCTAACATTCACAGGAGGTGGAAGCTTTTCTATAACTTCTAATTTAGCTTTGTCCACCTCTATCCCCCTTTCGGAAATCAAATGCCCCGTAACTATGCCTTCTCTAACCACGAAATGGCATTTCTCCCAATTGAGCACTAAATCATTTCCTTGACAACGTTGCAAGACTTTGTCTAAATTTTCTAAACAATGATCGAAGGTTTTTCCATAAACAGAGAAATCATCCATGAATACTTCCATAATCTCTTCGATCATGTCGTAAAAGATAGACATCATGCAACGTTGAAAAGAAGCAGGTGCATTGCAAAGCCCAAAAGACATTCGTCGATAGGCGTAAGTTCCATAGGGGCATGTGAAAGTGGTTTTACTTTGATCGTCGGGATGGATGGGGATTTGATGATATCCTGAATACCCATCAAGGAAACAAAAGAAAGAATTATTTGCCAGCCGTTCCAACATCTCATCGATGAAGGGCAGCGGAAAATGATCCTTCTTTGTAGCCTTGTTAAGTTTTCGGTAATCTATGCACATCCTCCATCCCGTGACGGTGCGTTGAGGGATCAACTCATTTTTGTCATTATGGACGACCGTCATTCCTCCTTTCTTGGGTACAACCTGCACTCGGACTCACCCACTCGCTGTGTGGAACAGGATAGATAATGCCAGCATGTAAAAGTTTTAAGACCTCCTTTTTAACGACCTCCCGCATCGCATTGTTCAACCTCCTTTGAGGTTCCCTAGATGGTGTACTATCGGGGTCTATGGGAATGCGATGGGTGCAAAGAGCAGGGCTGATTCCCTTGAGGTCTCCAAGCGAGTACCCAAAAACGGAGTGATGTTTTTCTAGCACGGCTAAGAGTTTTGCAGTTTCCTCCTCCGAAAGCTTGTCACTTATGATGACAGGGGTTTCGGGATTTCCGTGAAGAAAACGTAGCGCAAGCCCGGTGGAAGAGTTTTGAGCTCTACGGGAGGTGGCGTAGGTGTAAAAGTTTCGGGCAGCTCAAAAGTTTCCGCCGAATCATCCTCTTCTAAAATGAAATCAAGAGCATCTTCATCCAAGGATGATTCGGGGTTTTCATGAGGAAAAATTGCCATAACCTCCTCCATGCATTCTTCTTCCACAAGCGGCTCCTCGGCAAAAGAGTTTTGTGCATGAATGATAGGAAGAGAAAAGTTTTCTTGCCGAGGGTGAAGTCTAAGGTTCCTCGAAGGTGATATCCCTAAGAAAAGCTTTTCTATGGGATGACCGACCAAAACATCGAAATCCAGGATTCCGAAAACGTGAAAGTCCAAGGAAACCTCTCGCTTCATTACGCTTAATGCAAACATCTCTAATGATCCCCAAACTCTCAAAAATTGCCCCGGTGGGGCTTTAAGGAGTTTGTCGGAAGGTGCCCATGTCTCGTTTCCAAATAAAGTTGAAGCAAAAGATTCGGACATGATGTTGGCACCTACTAGAGGATTATAGAGAACATCTACCATTACTCCCCGAATTGAGCCACGAATGGTTGATCTAGGATGATCAAGTCGAAGAACTTCCGAAGAAAGTTCGTTTTCCATCAACCATTCATCGCTCATAATTGCTGTCAACTTCCGAACAGTTTTTAAGAGAAGAGATTTTTCAATAGGTTCGGGGTTGGTGCAGGGAGTGCTGGTTTCTTTTGATAGGAGTAGTTCAAGGTGTTTCCAAAATCTTCAAAAATTTCTTCCTTGAACTCAAATGGGAAATCAAGAGGTTCATCTTCCTCTATCATTGTTCTTGTGTTAGATGAGGACTCGAGTGCTAGGTGCTCCATCATGGGCACCAAGTGTTGTGTCTCTTGCACAACGAGTTCCTCATCTTCCGACTCCGGCTCTACGAGTAAGTCAGCGGAAAAGGTGTGTTTTCCACAATTCGATCCAAAAGTTCGTGTGCTTCCGCTATGGTCTTATGAGAAAAAGATCCACCCGCGGCCGTGTCAAGATAAAGTGCGGTATCGTTGCTCAATCCCGAATAAAAGTGTTGTAATAAAACGGGTTCGGGAGCAATAATTCTGGTCCGGAGTCCGTTAGAGAACAGAACCGAATCCATGACGCACTTAAGGTTTCCTTTTCTTCTTGTCGAAAGCCTATTATTTCCGCTCGTAGAGAAGTGATACGAGATACGGGGAAGAATGCTAGACAAAATTTGTCTCGCAATTCTTTCCAATCACCGTTCACTCTCTTAGCGGTGTAAGTGTACCATTGCTTCGCCTTCTCATTGAGAGAGAAGGGAAACAACTTCCACTTCAATGTTTCTTGTGTCATGCCATGGATCAATCGGCATGAACACAAATGTTCAAACTCTCGCAAGTGTTCATAAGGATTTTCATGTTTAAAACCCGAAAAGGATAAACCTCTAATCATCGAAATGTAATCGGGGAGAACTCATAGCCAGGTGAAGAAATAGGTTGTGATGATGATGGTGGCTCTAAGAGTTCACCCCGTGGAGTGGAGAAAGATTGGATGGTTGGGTGTGACTCCATGATATGTTTTTGTGAAATTTTGAATGTAAGGAAAAAATAAAAACAGAACGGTAAGTAAGATAGATTACGAGGGCAAACCTGATTCGTTACAAAGATAACAACCGTTCCCGGCAACGGCGCCGTAAATGCTTGTTGGTATTTCTTACGTCACGAATGAATCCGCAAGCGCACGGAATACCGTTGTAGCACTTCACCCGGGAGTATTCCAAGGTATCGTATTTATATCCGCAGGGAACGTAGTATTTCTGCAACAAGGTTAGTTTACCCAAGGACAACCAAGACAACGTAGCAAAATAGGGTCGAGAGGGTGACTCTTGTCTATTTATCCTTTAAAGGTAGACGAACGCAAGCTAGACTTGTTTACTTCGGCACCGTCTTAGGCTTGGTCTGCCAAGCCACTCCGGTCTACGAAAGCTCTACTATGTACCCGAACGTGGAGGGTTCCTTTGGATGACAGGGCTGTCACTTCCCGCCACCTACCTCTACAAACCGTGGGGCACACAGCAAACAAAGGCGATCTCCAGCCCTAGACACCACGTCTATGCTATTGACCACTACTCTAGCCTCGGCCTAGAACCGAGTTCGTAAAGCTAGAGTACTTCTTGCGAAGCGATGATCCCGTAAACAAGTATAACAAGAATTACGTCTAACACAAAGATATGTCACGATAGATAAGTAGATCACCACGTATAAATCACCAAAAAGAGTGTTTACACGCCAAGGTAAAAGAAAAGGAAATACTACTCCACTTTGCAAAAGGGAGGAACACTCCTTCCTCTTCCTTGCCCTCTCTCCTATTCTACTAAAATACAAGAGGCCCTTGGCCTAAGGATGAGAGTTTTGTCTTGTATCTTGATGTTGGTGGTGTGTTGAGAGAGGGGGTGTAGCCCTTTATTTATAGCCTTGGAAGGTCGGCAACTTGGAGGCGGTTCCGGACGTCGGTGGCATTAATTGCAGGTGGAACCGACCTCCGCACGTCGGTGACAAACCGCCGGAGAAAGATGGGCCGGGGGCCCACTCGTCGGCTCGGCCGAACCCACTAGGGTGGTTCGGCCGAACCGGCCCGGACTCCCCGGGCTTGATTCTTCTCTCGGTGCCTTCCCCGGCTGTGTACTCGGCCCAATCCACTTGCTTGGTTTGATGTTGAGGCTCTGTTTTGTGGTTTTGGGCTTTTGGACTATATTCTTTAGTCCTGGGAAAATCCGTCGATTGCAAAGTCCATGTTTCGTGCATGTTTTCCCCTCGTTTTCATATGAATTGCACCTGCATTCATAATTTCACCAAGACTAGTGGAATTTGTTAGAAATAATCCCTATGTCTATTCTTGGTGATGGTGTTTGATTCAAAAAGATGCAACATGTTGACGGTAAAATTGGACCATAAGGACCGTCAACAATAATGTAAGAGTCAACTAGTTGATTCTTCATTATTTCCTTTAATATGCAATCTCTACAGACCGCTCTTGAATACGGTACACCAGTCAGGTGCACCTAATTAGGTATAGCCCCGACTCTTGTATCATTTGAGGCTCGCAAATAATGCAAGAGTCTTTCCGGATAGACTATGTTTATTATTTTCCATTAAATCATATCCTTCTTAGCAATCTCTGCCAAGAGCATACTTTTAAGACTCGGTCAAACCAGTCATACCATATATCCTTTTAAGACCGCTTAAGTCAGTCTTAACTTATCATTTTTAGTTAATTTTAACTAAAAGGCAAAATCCTGGTTGATCGGACCAGTCTTATTCCCAGATTCTCACATCGACTCGAGTCTCCAAGGCCCATAATCAGCCGGATGATTAGCACCCATAGCCTAAGGCATCAATTAACATTGAGTTAAGTAAAATCTAACTCTTTCATACTACTAAATTATGAAAATTAGCATTGCATTAATCCAGATCCAAAAATTCAATTTTCGGACCGATTTTCTATTTATAGAAAATTTCTCATATAGTAATCACGAGGATTTATCCTTATGACCGTTTAGGTCATAATTAGCGCAAATTACTAGCAAATCTTTAATATCCTTATGGCCGTTAGGTCATAATTGCACGATCATGACATAAGTCATTTAATGCGAAATTCACCGGGCCGTAAAAAATAGCCCAATAACTTTTCAGCCCCGAGCCCAGCTCGGGTGCTTATAAAAGAAATCGAAAGGTCGACCTAGGTCAAACCCATTCCCGAAACTCCATACGCGCCAGTCATACGCCCTTGTTCTTCGGACATTACGATTCTTGTTCTTCCCTTCCGCACAAACCAATCTCGGATTTCCTTTTTTCATCTTTCAAGATGGGCAAAAAGAAATCTGCCGCCAACCCTACGTCTTCCTCTTCTCGTTCCTCGCGACCAGCTCCCGTTCGGTGTTCAAGATCTAGGTAGCAGCAAAGTCACGGAAACATCACTCAATGATGCAGTTCGTGACGGATATCTTCCACTCCAACCAATCATGAACTGGAGTGTCCCTACTCCTGGCCAAGTCCCATGGAGAATAGACGACTCTCAAGCAATTAGTTTTCAAATCTTTTTTCCTCCGTGGCCTTGATCTCCCGTGCTGCTCCTTCTTTAGGGGTCTTCTTTTCTTTTACGGATGGGAGTTAGTAAATCTCAACCCTAACTCCATCCTGCAGATCGCTTTCTTCATCCACCTTTGCGAAGCTTTCCTTGGAGTCCTCCCTCACCTCAAGTTGTTTCAATATCTTTTCCAAATCCGCCCACTTCCCTCACCGGACCGCCAGGCTGCAGTAGGTGGGGTAGGAATTCAATGTTGGAGTGCAGATGAATACTTCTCTATTTCCCTGAATAAAAGCATAGCCCATTGAAAAAATGGGTGGTTCTTCCGTGATAATCCCCAGCCTGCACTCCCTCCTTTCAGCGCCAAGGTAGCCAAAAATTTCCCTACCCCGGATAGTAGGGAGAAACTCAAAGAAGATGAAGAAATTCTCGCTCTTGTCTTGTATAAAGTATCTAAAAGAAGTCAAATGTGTCACCGCCGAGACAATTCTTTGGAGCTTCATAGTGCGAGGGGTCCAGCCACTAAAAAAGCATGAACATCCAAGCATGGTGCTTCAATGAAGATGTGGCCATTCCACGGGATGGAACTCTTCTCCCCGACGTAGAGCGGTTAGAAATCCGCCTCAAGCAAATGCTCCAACCAAAGCCGGACCTATCGGGATATCAAAGAGTGGGTCCGGCCTTCGCATGTCAAACCCTCGAGATCCCGTAAGTATTCCTCTCCTTATTTTCGAATTTTGTTACATTTAATCTTCATCCTCTTATTCAATTTTAATTGTGAAATATAGAAAATGGATAATTTTAGAAGTCACCCCCTCTTCCTCCTAATGATACTTGGGGGGATGATTATGAAGGCAATACCGCTCCTCTCGCTGTTCGAGACCGGTCTTACTCAAAAGACTTCGGACCGGTCGTATCCCCTGCCGCCCAAAGATAGCTCCGAAGATATCCAAATCCGGAAAAGTGGTCCAAGCACCTAGTACAAAGAAACGTACTACTTCCTTGACCATCGGCAGACCAATTGCGCCTTCCACTTCGTATCGGGTGACACGCGTACGGAGGCGCAAAAACTTGAAGATCGGCGGAAGGAAGAGGAAGCGGTCGAGAGGGATCGCCAAGCCGCACCGGCTGCTTTTGAAGCCGCTATCGGGAAACCTCAAGGAACCCCCTCACCGACGGATTCTCCGGCCAACGTTCCCAAGAGATCCCGATATGGAATTCGGACCGGTCCTTCATCGGGTGGTGCAGGGGAACCAGTCTCATCGCCGCAAGTCTAACCAGCGGCAAAAAGGGCTACGAGAGGGCTCCAGTGAAGATACTCAAGGTCCCTCCGACAAGATCAAGACCTCTACCGGCTTTAAGAAAGCCACTTCGTAAGTTTTCTCGCATCACTAATCCCTTCCGAATCATTTTCATCCCGGTCTTATAGTGCTCGCCACTTTTTCGCAGAATCCCTTCTAATTTCCAAGCTAGCATAGCTAGCTTTCCAAGAAATAAAGCTTCTACTCCTGCCCCGACCGGTAGTGCTTCCACTACCCCCTCTCGTCGCATCTCTTGCCGGCGCCAAGCCTTCCGAAGCTCAAAGTGCGGCATCCGCAAAGGAAATCCCTGCTGCCTCTAGTGTAGAAGCTTCATCCCAAGCGACCGAAGAACAAGTTATCAACGTCGAGGGCTCATCTACTAGCGACCTTCCTCCCCGGGCTACTCTGTTCCAAGTTCCTCCATAATTCCCATTGGGACCGGTCCGGGTGGAAGAAATTCCTCGTCGGCCTAGGACGACGCGCAAAGCTCCGGGAGAGCCCAAACCGGCCAAAATGGTAGTCGGAGATGTTGAAGTGGACAGCTCAAGTGGAGCTAGAAAGGTCACCGCAACAGACTCGGTGGGATGCCCTTCAGGAAGAGGAAGCCCCGAAGAACTTCTCCGAATCCTGCCGGGTATATCTTGTTACTTTACTAATTCCTTTGAATAATATTTTCTTTATAATATGATCTTTTACTTCTTCCTCCTTTTAGGTTCTTCTAAAAAACTCCGAAGCCAAAAATGCAATAATCGCTCGTCCGGAGGAAGAACCGTACCACAATCAAGAGTCTGTTGGTTGAACTTGAATCTCGGACCGCCTCTCGAAATCCAAGGAAACCGATATGTCGAAGAGGGAGGCCAACTCGATGAGCACCTACCGGTTGATGGAGGAACGATGGCAAGAGATCATTAAGCTCCGCAAAGAAGTCCGAAGTAATTCTTTTAATCTTATCTACACATTTTGTATTTTCCTTCTTTTCTCTCCGACCGGTCTTGTTTTTGTTTCAAGTACTTAAAAATCTTGTTGCCGCCCATAAAAAGGCGGAAGAAATTCTTTCGGAGAAAACAGCTTGTCCAAGAACAAGCTCTGCTGGAAGGTTTGCAAATTGAAGAGCAGCAAGCAGCCCGGATCGGAGAGATGGAAGGCGAGCTCACCGCCAAAGATAATATTCTTGCGTAGACTCTGCGTTCCAACAAAATGCTAGAGGCCGACAATGCTCGTCCGAAGGCTGAATTGGCTGAGGCTCCGGAAGCCGTAAAGACAGCGCAGACAGAGAAAGAGAGTGTTGTAAGGATAGCCCATGAATCTGCCCAACTCGCGCTCAAAGCTAAGGAAGAAGAAATTCAACGTCTCGCTGAAAATTGAAACCAAGCCGAGAGAATTAAATGTCAACATTAAAGGAAGATTCGGGGCCGCGAAGTTAGACACGAGACGTAAACTTCTTCTTTTTCTCCTTTATTGAGTAAATTCCCTTTTGACACCGGTCTATACCGACAATTTTTCCTTTGTCCTTTTCCGGAACTTGCTGCAGGCACGGTACGGACGCTCGAGTATCCGAATGGTGGCCAAGCTATTGATCGGAATGAAGTAGATCTCGAGACCGCTATCCGGGCTTTCCCAAGAAGGATCGGAGAGCATTCCAAGATGGTTGCCGCAGCAGGAGGAGGTCACATTGCCGCCATAATCCGGTCTTGGACTCCGGTCGAAGATTGTGATTTCAACTTCATCAAGGATGGCGTCCACCCGAACACTACCGAAGATCGGTTCAATGAGCTGAAGAACTCGCCCATTGGTACCATTTCGGAACCGATAGAGTATGTTCCTCTTGATCCGACGGGTGTTCCCTCGAATGTAGGCTGCGGCAGCCCTTGCTGTGGACCGGGACGCTCAAGATGCGAGCAACCGCCGCTAGGCGGACGGTGGAAGATGATTTTGAAGATCTTTGTAACAACTCTCGGAAAAATAATGCATTTCATGTCATCATGAGCATTTCATCTTGTTGTTGCATTTTTGAAGATATCAAATTTTGTGTTAATAACAAACGCATAAAATATCAAAATAGATAAAGAAGAAAGGAAGTGTTTAAAAAGAAATAAAATAAGAAGAAAATTTATGTTTAATATTTTCTATGGCTCAAATGTCATAAATAAAGATTTATGAAAATCTCCTGAAATTATTTTGCCTTGTGAAAATATTTACAAGAAATAAACAAAGCTTCTTTTATTAAATTAGCTATGAATTTTTAATCTGAAAATGATTTGGAGTTTTTACCTGGACTTAACAGGAAAAATGCCTAAAATACTTTCAATTACAACCCTGATTTTTTTGTAAAATTTTTGGAGCTCGGGAAGGCTACTTTTTAATTACGCGAAAGGCTAGGGGGTTTTTGTAAAATGGCCGGGCCAGGCCCGGTCGTCACTCTCTTCTTCTCTCCCTCTCTCTCACCGCGTCTCGGCGCCGCTCGCGGGAACCGCCTTCCGGCGGCGTCGCCACGCAGCTGCGCAAGCAGCTGCTCGCTCGTCGCCCGCACCGCCTCCCCGAACAAGCTAAAAGCCCCGCCCGGCCTTATCTTTCCTCTCCTCTCTCTCATTTGCTCCTAACCCTACCGCCATTGCTCCCCCTCTGTCATCGCCGGCGCCAGCCCGCTCCGGTGACTCCCCGTCCACACCACCACCGCCGGAAGCGCCGCCAAGAACCGGTGAAGCTTCCCCACCCGTCCAAGCAACTTGAGCATCCCCGCTCCGTCGTGGCGAGCTCGTTTTCCTCCACGGCACTTCACCGTCGTTTCTCTGCCGCGCACCGAAATTGGTGCTCTCCGGTGAGCCATAGTCCTCCGTTCTTCAACCAAGTGGTGCGCAACTCACTCCTTTAGCTTCGGGCGATTGCTCATCTAGTTTCCTTCACGAGTCGCCACGGATTTTGTTGTCTTCCCGGAGTCCGGTTCACCGCCGCCGCACTACCCACGGTGAGCTCCACTCTCCGGTCATGCTCATGCTCCGTTAACCATCCGTCGTCGTTGCGCATGGGCCGTAGTAGCTTCCCGTCAAGTTTCCATAAATTTCGAGCTCTCTAACGAGCTCCCCACCGTGCCGGAGTCGCCGCCGCGGCCGGGTCTCGCCGCCGGTACCTCTCCGGTGGAGCTCATGAGAGCGCGTCCATGCCAAGCGATTCGCCGAGTCGTTTAGAGCTTGTGAGTGTCTTCGCGGCGAGCTTTGGGCCAAGTCCGGCCGTCTCCGGTGGCCGCGCCGCCGCTGGCCCGCCGCCATGGTAGTGCCACACCGCGGGCCACAGTGCGCGGGATCGCGTGTGGCCACGTGGGGATACCGTGCGGTCAACCTCGTGGCCCGGCTCGTGGCATAGAAGCATTTGTGATTTTCAAAAATTTGTAGAAAATTCATTAAAAATCGGAAAAATACAAAACCAACTTTGTTAGACTCGGAAAAATAAGAGTTATTTGTTTATGCAATAAAATATGTATTTTGAGTAATTTTTATTTCATAAATAGTAATTTATCCTTTTCTTTGTTTAAAGAAAAGCTATTATTTTATGTTAATAAAATGTTTAATGAAGAAAAATAATTTAATTAGATGAAGGAGATACTGCAGACGAAAGTTATTATGAAAATTATTTTCCAAAGTTAAACTTAAACTTTATTATTTCATGTGATCCCAATCTATTAGCCTTTTATCACATTTCCTTTAAAGTAATGATTTATTTATTGCTTAATAAACATGAATAAATTATTAATTATTAAACCTAAGTAATTAGTGAACTTAATTAATTAATTAAGGAACAGGACTAGTTAATACTTAAGTAAGGAAACCTTGCATAATTTTATCATGAGCATTCATGCATACATGATTGTGATTCGCAACGCATTGCTCGGTCGACTTAGGTTCGAAGTGATCGAGGTCCCACCCGAGGTCGAGTCGGAGCCGGGAATCTCGAAGTTGACCCGACCGCCGAGGAAGCTAACTCCGAACCGTATCAAGGCAAGCCCCGGTGCATCCTACCTATGTTTTTAAATATTTTATTTTATCACATAGTACGGTTATGTTTGTGCATTATGTGTTCGGGAATGATTGATACCCTAGTTGCATTATGGTAGGTTTCCGTTTGTTTATTCTATACTAATACAGGTAGCTCAATAGAAGCTAGGCTTAATGCATAGTCGCAATGATAGATGTTTTAGGGAATCTTAAAGCATGGAGGCTTTAAGGATTTATGTGTTCACACTAAAGATGAAGAGAGTGTTAATGAAGTTGAGACCGGACGGGCCCCGTAGGAGAAAGGGCAAGACGAGATGAGGTCTTGCAAGGTGGTAGCCCCGTCCGAGTCGGTCAAGGACCATACCGTTGTCGGCTTAGTTGAACAAGTTTGAACGTACCGTACTACATGCTGGTATCATGGGCCCAGCAAGCCGATGTACCCTATCGCCCCGGAGATGTAGCGTAGCCGGCTCTCTTTTGCCGAGCTGTTAGTGAGAGGTTAGTTTCACGGGAGGGAGATGGGTCCGCCACGAAGGAAGTCGTGGAGTCGCCATACTCCCGGGGAGTTGGAAATGGCTAGTCTTCTGTCAGGTGCTAGCGGGAAAAGTTGTCGTATACGACCAGTGGGGTGCGTATACGTCGTGTAGTCGGGTTTTGCCAGCTGGTATAAATCGATTCGAATCGCTCTCCCTCGCAGTAATGAGTACCGCTTGTTTAGCTCGTCACATCGTAGTAAGTTATATGGAAGATGAAGATGAGAGATGAAAGGATAAATGATCTATTTTACCTTGTCTTGCAAACTTGATTGCAATAGTGATAGGCTGCAAATGTCAAGGCTAATGAACTTAATACCGAGCTAAAATATTGAAAGTAAGGATCCACCCTTTTAATGCTGTTTTCGCAAAGGAGTAAACCCCACAGCCGGAAAGCCTTTGGATACTAGGCGTCGGCCTTAGCGTGCCATGTCGACGGGTCAATCTTGCTGTGTATTAGAATACTCGGGGTTTGTTCGTTATCTTTCAGGGAACGAGTCGTACTTGCCACGACTTGTATGGCATCTTCCCGGAAGAGGAGCAATGCCCGGAGGGAGGTTCTCTTCGGTGGGAACGTATCCCCACTCCGTGAAGAGAAAGGACCGTGATGTACGACGGGCTCAGTACATCACGTTAATCGTTGAGAGGTCTTTTGTTGTATAATAGTACAAGCTTCCGCTGAATACTCGTAGGATGTTAAACTTCAATAATGTTATATTTCCGCTGCACGAATGTTTGTATTTCAAAAACCTGGTTGTATTATACCATGATGTATATATTCTAGCTTGTATAAGATGATGTTTCTGTTGTAACTCCCTTCGTCGAGTGTTCCTCCGTACCGATTCCCGGGTATCCCGGAGGGGATGTCATAGCTGGTATCGGAGCGGTTCGGAGGCAACGAGTACATCATTACAAGCTAGTTTTCAAAACTTAACACGTTAGTACGGTAGAAACCGAGAGAGTGCGGAGCCCTATAAGGATGTAGGATAGTTAGATTTTTACTAACTCTTCGAAGTTCGGGTTTTGGGAAGTGCTAACTATTCGTCATAGTTTTATATACTATAGTACGTATAGTTAGTTTACGAGCATGCATCATGTCATATTGGGTGCTAAATAAATGTTGGGGTATAGATACTTAGCTAGTTTTATAGTACTCGTATAGGTTGTTTCTGTTCGTTTTCTTACGTCGGAAGAAGTGTTTAACTTGTTTAAACATGTTCCCTGCAGATGCCGATGACTCGTGGTAGGAAGCGCGCCTAGGAGGAGGAGGACACACGAGCTGCACGCATCGTAGAGCTGGAGCAGCAGGTCCACGATCCTGGAGTTACGGACGCGAGCCGGGACCGACAGCCGGGTGCTTGGAAGCACCGTTGTCGCGTAGACTGCCGGGAGGTTCGGAGGTCCCACGCCGGGATCGCGGAGGCTGGAGGAGCAGTTGGTGGAGGTTACCCAGGACTCGCGACGAGTTTCACGGGGCGGCCATAGCCTTGGACGCACAGCTGACCACCGTCACCGAGGAGCGAGACGCCGCTCGCGAGGCGGACGACGAGCACGAGCTGCGGTTGGCCCGGATGACGGCGCAGCGTAACCACGCTGTGGAGACACCGGTCGTGGTGCAGGACCGGATGGCCGAGCTTGAGGCGATGTTTGACGGGATAGCCGACGCACTCCACGCACCGATCCACGACCACGACGACCTACTTGAGCAGTTCCAGCGAGTTGCAGCAGGGGTCCACCGGACGACGCCGAGGAGGTCTCTCGGGATGGACTACGAGCCACCACCCGCCTCACCAGCGAGAGGACGTCGAGTCGGACGCCGACAGCCACGCGCCGTCGGCCTAGTTGTGTTGTGACTTCACCGATGTAGGAGGATAGCCACATTTTGCCGACGTAGGTCGGATGTAGATAGGGTACTAGCAGGTGTTTGGGCAGATGGGAGTGTATGAAAAGTGGGTTTGAGTTGTACAAACAATAAATAATGAAAAAGAAGTGGTAGTAATATATCTATGCGAGTTACTAGAATAAAAGAATTGCTGAAATAATAGGAATAGTTTCTGCTTGTATCCGATATTCTTACTTCTCTACGAGAGATGGACAAGCACGAGTACCGGTGTGAGTGAAGTAAGAGGACAAAGGGAGGATGTTCGTGTAGCAAGGCTGGAGAGACAACTGCAGGAAAAGGAGGAGTTGTTAGCACTTAGAGAGGTGCAGTTGTTAAACAAGGAGCAGCAGGTTCAATTTAAGGATCAATAGCTGGCAAACGCACATGCCCCGATCGCTCGGTTAGAGCAAGATCTACCGCAAGCACACAATGCAATACTCGAATGAAGCAATAGGACATCAACCTCCCGAGGATGAACCAGATGAGTGCAGGAAAATCCTATGGAGGCTGAATCGAAGAAGAAGAGGAGGATCCCGAGGAGATAATGGACGTGGATTCCGTCATAGACTTCACGGAGATTCCACAACCGGAGGATGCGAGAATCCGATACGAGACAGTTCTATGAGCCGGGAAGTGACGTCCGGGCTTCGTGAAGAAGAGTAGAGTACTAGCCAGTAGCAAGTGGGGAAACTAGTATGTAAATTAGGCGCTAGTTAAATAACGAGCGTGATGTAACCACGCCCGAGTGTATCTTAGGAATCGTTGTAACGTGGATGTGTGAGCACGTGTTTATGGATTTGGTGGTTGTTCTAATAAAGATGGTTGTTGCATAAGATTCATTTGAAATTCCTCATTCATGTATTCCTGTTTCTTCCATTATTATGTTGGAATGAAGATGTCTAACGTAAAATTTTCTTGGACAGAATGGTTGGAACAAGGAGACGTGATGAGCCGGAGAGTTCTCAACGTGGGGCGGAAACACCAGCACCACCCCCGACACCGGCGCAGACCATCGCCGTCAGTATCTGGATTCTCGCGCGGAGCACCGAGAATTATTGGAGCAATTGGTCCGCAACACCGCTTCACAAGAACGTCACCAAGGCCGGAATGTCCCGGAAGAAAGGGTGACTTTCTCGGACTTCTTATCGGTTCGCCCCCGGTCTTCTCGGATGCGGGTGAACCCTTGGAAGCCGACAACCGGCTTCGCACCATCGAGTCGAAGCTTGAATTGTTTCCATGCACGGATCATCGGAAGACCCTTTTCGCTTCCCAAGCAATTGCAAGGATTTGCTGGAGCCCGGTGGGCCAACTACAAAGCAATGTTTCCTCCAGGACATCAAATTTTTTGGGCCGAGTTCACCAAAGCCTTCAGGGAGCATCATATTCCGGAAGGTTTAATGAATCGAAGAGGAAGGAGTTCTTATCCCCGAAGCAAGGCGACATGAATGTGCATACCTACTCCAAGGTATTTAACCGTCTTGCTCGAGTACGCTCCCGAACATGTGGACACAGATGCCAAGAAGAAGAATCTGTTCAAGGAAGGAATGAGTACCAAACTGCGAGTCACGCCCGGTGCTGAACAAGACCGACAGCCTTCACCGACTTTGTGAGTGACGCTATCGCGTTGGAAGATTCTATCCGTCTTCATCGGACGGAGAAGAACAAGAAGAGGCCAGCCTATCGGACAAGGAGGGGGCGGACCGTCAAAGTATAGGCTGGTCTACACCGCACCATCAGGTCGGCGTTATCAGCAAACGCCTTCTCGTACAAATTTCTACCGGCAGCCTCAGCCACCACAACAATCTCAGCAGCAGCGGCCAAATCAATATCGTCCGCCCTATCGGCAGCAGAATACTCGGAATCCCAGGCCGGCGAATCAAGCACCGCAACAGAATGGACCGCCATGCTTCAATTGTGGCCGTCCAGGGCACTATTACCGCAGCTTGTCCATATCCTCGTAAGGCACCATATGCACCTAGACCTCAAGGACAGCCGCAAAATCAGCCGAGGGCACCAGCCAAGAATACACCGGTGAAGATCGGCCGTGCCAACTTTACTATGGCCGAGGAGCTATCCGAAGGAGGACAAATCTTAACGGGTATGTTTTCTATCGCTGATCATCCTGCTATGGTTTTATTTGATTCGGGAGCTACGCATAATTTCATCAAGCAAGTCATATGTTACTAAGCATCACATCATGCCATCCAAGTTGCTATGTGCTCATATCATTTCAACACCGGGGGTAAAATTCTTACTAATGAAGAAGCTGCCAAGCATGCCATTGAAATTGGGTAGCAAGGTTTATTCCACTTCATTGATCATATTGGATGGGCAAGGGTTAGATGCCATTATTGGCATGCAATGGATGGATTTCCATAAGGTAGTATTGGATATAGCATCTCGAGCCGTATATCCGAACTCTCCTGTTCATGGTCGAGATTGCTTACTCTTAACTTCTCCCCGAGCTATGCTGCCAATGGTTAATAAGGTGGTAGGTAAAAGTCTGGAAGATATACCCATAGTCCGTGAGTACCCGGATGTCTTTCCGCACGACTTACCGGGACTACCGCCGTACAGAGTGGTAGAGTTTAAGATAGAATTACAGCCTGGAACAGCACCAATATCAAGGAGGCCATATCGGATGCCGCCAAATGAGCTAGCGGAATTGAAGGTGCAACTCGAAGGAATTATTGGATAAAGGATATATACATCCAAGTTCATCGCCCTAGGGATGCCCAGCTTTGTTCGTAAAGAAGAAAGATAAGACACCGAGGCTATGTGTGGATTATAGACCTCTCGAATTCGGTTACCATCAAGAACAAGTACCCTCTTTCGAGGATTGATATCTTGTTTGATCAACCGATGGGAGCCAAAGTCTTCTCCAAGATAGATCTACGCTCAGGATATCACCAGATTAAGATAAGAGTCGAAGACATACCGAAGACCGCATTCTCCACGAGATATGGACTTTATGAGTATCTCGGTAATGTCTTTTGGATTGACTAATGCACCAGCACACTTCATGTACCTCATGAATTCCGTGTTCATGCCTCGAGCTGGACAAGTTTGTCGTAGTGTTAATTGACGACATCTTGATCTACTCTAAGTCGAAAAGGAACATGCCGATCACTTACGAGTTGTGTTGCAAAGGCTCGTGGATCATCAGCTATATGCTAAGTTTAGCAAGTGTGAGTTTTGGCTGAAGGAAGTGCTGTTCCTAGGTCATGTGATATCAGCCGAAGGAGTGGCAGCTTGATCCCGGCAAAGTTCAAGAAGTACTGGATTGGGAGCTGCCGAAGTCGGTTTCGCAAATTCGAAGTTTCTTAGGATTGGCTGGTTACTACGGAAGATTTATTCCCAACTTTTCAAAGATCGCCAAGCCAATGACCAAGCTATTGGAAAAGGATAAGAAGTATGTATGGAGCAAAGAATGTGAAGAGGCTTTTCGAACATTAAGGAAATTGTTGACAACAGCTCCAAGTACTTGCTCACCGGATCCGACAAAGCCTTTTGATGTATACTCGCGATGCATCGAGAACGGGACTTGGATGCGTTCTCATGCGGGAAGGTCGAGTGATTGCCTATGCATCTCGACAACTAAGGCGTCATGAAGAACACTATCCTACACATGATCTGGAACTAGCAGCAGTGGTACTTGCATTGAAGGGTTGGAGGCACTATCTCTTGGGTAACTTGGTACATTTATACACCGACCACAAGAGTCTTAAGTACATTTTCACCCAAGCGGATCTCGAACATGTGCCAACGAAGATGGCTGGAGTTAATAAAGGATTATGAGCTAGAAATTCACTATCACCCGTGCAAGGCAAACGTGGTAGCCGATGCTCTAAGTCGCAAGGTTCATTGCAATAATCTCACGGCTCAACTTATGACTCAAGCACCACCACCCGAAAGTAAAGAGCCAAATCTTCGGATTGTTCCGTATGGAGCATTGACAAATCTGGCTCTTATCCCTACCCTTCATGAAGAAGTGATAGCAGCTCAACGAAAAAGTGTTGGTATGGGACATATAAGAAGACGACTCAAGAAAGGCGAAGTCAAATGCTTCAGAGAAGATGACGAGGGAGTTATTTGGTTCAAGAATCGATTGGTTGTACCAAAGGACCTATCCCTTCGCAAGAGGATCATGGATGAAGCTCATATGTCCAAGTATTCTATTCACCCCGGCACCAATAAGATGTATCAATATCCGAAGCAAAGATTTTGGTGGACACGCATGAAGCGAGAAATAGCCAAGTATCTCAATGAGTGTGATGTCTATCGGTGAATCAAAGCCGAGCACTTAAAGCAAGCAGGACCCTTACAACCTTTGAGTATTCCCGAATGGAAGTGGGAAGACATCAGCATGGATTTCATCGTTGGGTTACCACTAAGCTCACGAAAACATGACACTATCCGGGTTATTGTGGACAGGTTGACGAAGTCTGCTCACTTCATACCGGTACATACTCGCTACACTCGCTGAGAAGTATGCCGAGCTGTACATCGCTCGTGTTCTCTCGTTTACATGGAGTGCCGAAAACCATTATATCGGATAGAGGAACGCAATTTGTCTCCGGATTTTGGGAGCAACTACATGAATCACCGGGAACAAAACTAATACGAAGCTCAGCGTATCATCCTCAAACAGATGGGCAAACAGAAAGGATAAATCAATATCTCGAAGATATGCTTCGAGCATGTGTCTTGACCTATGGTAAAGATTGGGAGAAGTGTTTACCGTTAGCGGAGTTCTCCTATAATAACAGCTATCAAGAGAGTGCAGGAATGTCACCGTCCCAAGCTCTATATGGACGTAGTTGCCGCACACCTCCGAATTGGTCCGAAAGTGGGGAAAGAGTAATCTTCAGAGCCGGATCTAGTAAGGGATGCGGAAGAACAAGTACGTCTCATTCAGCGAGAATCTTAAGAGGGCTAAATCTCGACGGATCAGCTATGCTGATAAAAGACGTCGAGAGTTGATATTCAAGGTTGGAGACCAAGTCTATCTTCGAGTATCTCCCACCAAAAGTGTTCAAAGGTTTGGAATCAAGGGCAAGTTAGCCCCACGATATATTGGACCGTTTCCAATCCCGGAAAGATGTGGAGCCGTGGCATATCGTCCGGAATTGCCCTCACACTTGGCAGGTATCCATAACATATTTCATGTATCCTAACCGAAGAAGTGTTTAAAACCACCAATGGATATACCGACAGTCGAGGTGGAACAGTTACAGACTGGACTTAACGTATGACGAACGGCCAATTAAAATTCTCGACACCAAGGATAGAGTGACTCGACATCGGACCATCAAGTTCTACAAGATCCAATGGAGTAATCATTCGGAAGCTGAAGCTACTTGGGAGCAAGAGGAGTTCCTTTGATCAAACTACCCCGAGTTCTTTAGCACTATCGTCTAGTCGTTCCAAATCGTGAATCTCGGGACGAGATTCCCTGTAAGGGGGAGGGCTGTAACAACTCTCGTAAAAATAATGCATTTCATGTCATCATGAGCATTTCATCTTGTTGTTGCATTTTTGAAGATATCAAATTTTGTGTTAATAACAAACACATAAAATATCAAAATGGATAAAGAAGAAAGGAAGTGTTTAAAAAGAAATAAAATAAGAAGAAAATTTATGTTTAATATTTTCTATGGCTCAAATGTCATAAATAAAGATTTATGAATATCTCCTGAAATTATTTTGCCTTGTAAAAATATTTACAAGAAATAAACAAAGCTTCTTTTATTAAATTAGCTATGAATTTTTAATCTGAAAATGATTTGGAGTTTTTACCTGGACTTAACAGGAAAAATGCCTAAAATACTTTCAATTACAACCCTGATTTTTTTGTAAAATTTTTGGAGCTCGGGATGGCTACTTTTTAATTACGCGAAAGGCTAGGGGGTTTATTGTAAAATGGCTGTGCCAGGCCCAGTCGTCACTCTCTTCTTCTCTCCCTCTCTCTCACCGCTTCTCGGGCCGCCCGCGGGAACCGCTTTCCGGCGGCGTCGCCACACAGCTGCGCAAGCAGCTGCTCGCCTGTCGCCCGCACCGCCTCCCCGGACAAGCTAAAAGCCCCGCCCGGCCTTATCTTCCCTCTCCTCTCTCTCGCTTGCTCCTAACCCTACCGCCATTGCTCCCCTCTCGTCATCGCCGGCGCCAGCCCGCTCTCGTGACTCCCCGTCCACACCACCACCGCCGTAAGCGCCGCCAAGAACCAATGAAGCTTCCCCACCCGTCCAAGCAACTTGAGCATCCCCGCTCCGTCGTGGCGAGCTCGTTTTCCTCCACGGCACTTCACCGTCGTTACTCCGCCGCGCACCGAAATTGGTGCTCTCTCGGTGAGCCATAGTCCGCCGCCGGCCCGCCGCCACGGTGGTGCCACACCGCGGGCCACACGTGCGCGGGATCGCGTGTGGCCACGTGGGGATCCCGTGCGGTCAACCCCGTGGCCCGACTCGTGGCACGTAGCATTTGTGATTTTAAAAAATTTGTAGAAAATTCATTAAAAATCAGAAAAATACAAAACCAACTTTGTTAGACTCAGAAAAATAAGAGTTATTTGTTTATGAAATAAAATATGTATTTTGAGTAATTTTTATTTCATAAATAGTAATTTATCCTTTTCTTTGTTTAAAGAAAAGCTATTATTTTATGTTAATAAAATGTTTAATGAAGAAAAATAATTTAATTAGATGAAGGAGATACTGTAGACGAAAGTTATTATGAAAATTATTTTCCAAAGTTAAACTTAAACTTTATTATTTCATGTGATCCCAATCTATTAGCCTTTTATCACATTTCCTTTAAAGTAATGATTTATTTATTGCTTAATAAACAAGAATAAATTATTAATTATTAAACCTAAGTAATTAGTGAACTTAATTAATTAATTAAGGAACAGGACTAGTTAATACTTAATGACCTTGATTAAACATTTATTAATCAAGCATAATTAATTGTTAGGTATTGCTTAATGGACATGCTTATTCATAATTTATTAATTAACCAAGGTGATGAAGCATTAATTAGTAATTATTAATTATTGGACTTAAGTAAGGAAACCTTGCATAATTTTATCATGAGCATTCATGCATACATGATTGTGATTCGCAACGCATTGCCGGTCGACTTAGGTTCTCAAGTGATCGAGGTCCCACCCGAGGTCGAGTCAGAGCCGGAATCTCGAAGTCGACCCACCCGCCAAGGAAGCTAACTCCGAACCGTATCAAGGCAAGCCCCGGTGCATCCTACCTATGTTTTTAAATATTTTATTTTATCACATAGTACAGTTATGTTTGTGCATTATGTGTTCAGGAATGATTGATACCCTAGTTGCATTATGGTAGGTTTCCGTTTGTTTATTCTATACCGATACGGTAGCTCAATAGAAGCTAGGCTTAATGCATAGTCGCAACGGTAGATGTTTTAGGGAATCTTAAAGCATGGAGGCTTTAAGGATTGATGTGTTCACACTAAAGATGAAGAGAGTGTTAATGAAGTTGAGACCGGACGGGCCCCGTAGGAGAAAGGGCAAGACGGAGATGAGGTCTTGCAAGGTGGTAGCCCCGTCCGAGTCTGGCCAAGGACCGTACCGTTGTCGGCTTAGTTGAACAAGTTTGAACGTACCGTACTACATGCTGGTATCATGGGCCCAGCAAGCCGATGTACCCTATCGCCCCGCAGATGTAGCGTAGCCGCCTCTCTTTGCCGGCCGTTAGTGAGAGGTTAGTCTCACGGGAGGGAGATGGGTCCGCCACGAAGGAAGTCGTGGAGTCGCCATACTCCCGGGGAGTTGGAAATGGCTAGTCTTCTGTCAAGTGCTAGCGGGAAAGTTGTCGTATACGACCAGTGGGGTGCGTATACGTCGTGTAGTCGGGTTTTGCCACCTGGTATAAATCGATTCGAATCGCTGTCCTCGCAGTAATGAGTACCGCTTGTTTAGCTCGTCACATCGTAGTAAGTTATATGGAAGATGAAGATGAGAGATGAAAGGATAAATGATCTATTTTTATCTTGTCTTGCAAACTTGATTGCAATAGTGATAGGCTGCAAATGTCAAGGCTAATGAACTTAATACCGAGCTAAAATATTGAAAGTAAGGATCCACCCTTTTAATGCTGTTTTCGCAAAGGAGTAAACCCCACAACCGTAAAGCCTTTGCATACTAGGCGTCGGCCTTAGCGTGCCATGTTGACGGGTCAGTCTTGCCGAGTATTAGAATACTCAGTGGTTTGTTCGTTATCTTTCGGAGAACGAGTCGTACTACAACGACTTGTATGGCAGCTTCCCGAAGAGGAGCAATGCCCGGAGGGAGGTTCTCTTCGGTGGGAACGTATCCTCACTCCGTGAAGAGAAAGGACCGTGATGTACTACGGGCTCAGTACATCACCTTACTAACTAACTTCTTTATCCGAGCAATGATGGTTATTTCAGCTCAAACTAACTATGAACAAATTCTGGTTCTAATCAACACAGATCACAATTCATAGTTGTAGCTTACTTTAACAGGATCATGCGACATAAAAAAAGAACTAGCTTGTAAGGTTTGAGATTCCGCAATATCACGGATCGCTTCTTAACACAAGCAGCCTACCAATCATAAAGAAAATATCAACAAACTTCCTTTCCTAAATATACCAGCTCTTAAGCTGAAAAATAGACCGCTCTCGACACAGCAGCCTATCGACTAAATGACCGGTCTTATTTTTCAGGAATAGCACTATATCACAAACCGCTCCTAACACAAGAGCTCCCGACTCGATAAGTTAATTCAAAATTAAAATATCGAGACACAAAAAGCAAACACATTCACATTAGATATTAAAATTACTTTATTATAATATGATGAAGTTTACAAGAAGTACTTTTAAGTATAAAAACGACGAAGCTGTTCAATATTCCAAGAATTTGGAATTTTTTCTTCTTCCAAGGTCATAAGCCTATAAGCCCCTGGTCCTGGAGACCGATTTAACCAAAAAAAGGTCCCTCCCGCACCGGTGACAACTTATGCCTGTTCTTGTTGGACCGAATCTTCCGAAGAACCAAGTCTCCTACTTGGAATTCCCGCGTACGCACATTGCGATCATGATATCGACGCAACCCCCGGTGATATTTGGCTGCTTGAATCGGAGTTTGGTCCTGCAATTCTTCCGCCGCAATCAACTCAACCTCGACGTTGGTCTTCATATTTCTCTTGATCGTAATATCGTACCCGAGCCGACACCATATTCACTTCCATAGGTAACATGGCTTCGGACCCATATAACGGAGAAAAAGGAGACTGCCCCGTAGCTCGACTAACATTAGTGCGTAGTCCCCAAAGCACCCAAGGCAACTCCTTAACGCACTTTCCTGCGTACGGTTTCAAGCGGTCAAAAATTCTAGGTTTAAGACCGGTCAGGATCATTCCATGGCTCGTTCCACTTGCCCATTGCTCGAGGATGTGACACCGACGCATATTGTATCTTAATCCCCAAGCTATCAGCATAATCCTTAAAAAAATTCCGAAGAAAATTGAGGCCCATTGTCGGTGATGATACCGTGCGGGACTCCAAAACACACAAAAATATTCTCGTAAGAATTTGATCGCTCGAGCAGTGGTCGTGGTGGTAACGGCTTCAGCTTCAATCCACTTGGAGAACTTATCTACCGCCACAAAAATGTGCGTGAATCTTCCCGGCGCTCTTTTAAAAGGTCCAACAATATCCAACCCCCAAGTAGAAAAAGGCCAAGTCATCGGAATTATCTCGCAACTCATGAGCCGGAGCATGTGGTTGTCCGGCGAAAAATTGACATCCCCGGCAATTTTTAACCACCTTGTGCGTATCGTCCACAACTGTGGGCCAAGAAAATCCTTGTCCGAACACTTTCTCGACTAGTGTCTTCGAAGAAGCATGATTGCCACAAATTCCCTTATGCACGTCTTCAAGCAATTGAACGCCATCGTAGACCGATACACACTTCATCAAAATATTAACACCACGCCCGTACAACTCTCCTTCAAGAATCGGATAATCGCGTGCTCGGACCTCCGCTCTTTGCTTCTCTACCTTATCTTCCGGAGTTTTACCGGATCGTAAATACTCAAGGTATGGGGTACGCCAATCGTAGTCAATGATCATAACGTCAAGTGACCGAGTATCTTCTCGGCGAGATTGTTTCCTCGGCGTTGACCACATTCTCGCCTTGTCCGGTAATATCGCTTCCTCGGATCGGTCTTTCGAGATCGCTTTCTCCGCTCGGTCCTTCAAGACTCGCTTCATCTACTATCTCTCGTAATAGTAGCCATCTTTATGGATGGCTTATCCAAGACTTGAAGGAAAACACCAGGTGGAACCACTTGTCTTGATGACCCCGGTCCGGCTAACTCATTCGCAGCAGAATTGTTTCCGCGTAGTATATGAGAAAATCGAAGACCATCAAATTTGTCTTCAAGCTTCCCGACCTCTTGACGATAAGCGATCATATGATCATCATGAGCGTCCCATACCTTGTTAACCTAACTTATTACCAGCATCGAATCACCATATATGTCTAATCGCCCGACTCCTAATGAAACAGACTACCCGAGTCCATGAAGCAAAGCTTCATAGTCCGCACTATTATTTGAGGCACCGAAATGCATTTGTAATACATATCCGAGTGGCTCCTTCGTGGGGTGAGAAGTACGACCCCAGCCCCCGCGCTCGAAAGCTGCAGGGACCCATCAAAGAACATCTCCCAATACTTCAACGTCCGAATCCCCGCGGGACCGGTGTCTCCAACCACTCAGTAATGAAATCAGCTAAAGCCTCGTCCTTTGATAGCTGTCCGCGAAGAAAATGTAATCTCATATTGCCCAAGTTCTATAGCCCACTTGGCAACTTGGCCCATCGCCTCTCGGTTTCGCACAATATCCCCAATGGCGAACGTAGTCTTAACTTCAATGGGATGCGCTTGGAAATAGTGTTTCAGCTTTCGAGAGGTTATCACTACAAAGCATATAGTAACTTCTGTGAATCGAAGATACCGCATCCGTGATTCAAGTATGGACTTCACTCACAAAATATACCGGATGTTGCACCAATTGCAGATGTCCTTCTTTCTTCCTGGTCGACCGCCAATACCGTGCTCACCACATGAGTTGTTGCAGAAATATATAACCGAATGGTCTCATCACGGTTGTAGAGGTACCAATACCGGAGGATTGCTAAGGTATTCCTTGAGCTGATCAAACGCGGCCTGCGCCTCGTCTCGTCCATTCAAACTTATCTTGCTTCTTAAGCAACTTGAAGAACGGAAGTCCACGGACTCCCGACCTTCGGATGAAACGGCTAAGCGCAGCCATACCGCCCGTCGCCTTCCGAACGTCCTTCAAGGAACTCGGGGTTTCATATTGATAATTGTCCTGGATTTTTTGGGTTAGCTTCGATGCCTCGCCATGACACCAGGTATCTCAGCAATTTTCCGGAGCGGACTCCAAACACGCACTTTCCCGGATTAAGCTTCATGGAAAAATTCCGCAGACATCGAAGGTCTCCGCCACGTCGAGAGACGATCTTCGCTTTTCGAGATTTCACCACTATATCATCGACATAAGCTTATGCGTTCCTTCCCAATTGCGAGTCCAAACAACGTTGCATGCCGCGCTGATAAGTAGCTTCGGCATTTTTTAACCCGAATGGTATGGTTGTGTAGCAAGTATGCTCCGAAGGGGGTGATAAACGCAGTCTTTGTTTGATCTTCAACTTTCGTAGGGATTAGATGGTACCCCGAATAAGCGTCGACGAAACAAAGACGTTCGCAGCCAGCCGGTCGATTCGAGGCAGCGCGAAAGGGTCTTTGGGGCAAGCTTTGTTGAGATCAAGTATAATCGACACACATTCTTAATTCTTTAGTATTCTTTTTTCGTACAAGCACCGGATTGGCAAGCCAATCTGGATGATACACCTCCCTAATGAACTTACCCGCTAACAACATAGTTAACTCCTTCTTAATGGCCTCCTTGCGGTCTTGAGCAAACCTCCGGAGCTTCGCTTAATCGGCTTCGTATCGGGACGCACTAACGGTGCGTGCTCAATCTTCTCCCAAGGAACACCCGGCATGTCGAAGGTTGCCATGCGAAGATATCCCTTTTTTCATGGAGGAAAAGAATGAGCGCGCTTTCCTATTTGTCCCCCAAGTCAGCCCCTATATGGGTGACCTTGGAGGGGTCCGACTCATCAAGCGTAATAGTCTTAGAAATAATCGCATCCTGTCTTCGCCTTCTCCTTTGCAATCTTCTTGGCTGGAACTTCATCTTCTAACCTTGCTTGTATTTCTAGAGCTTCGGCTGCTTCTCCGATTTCTCGCCATTCATCCTCCGAATTGACCCGAGAGGCCGCTCGGTGCTATGTACTTCACAAGCATAAGCGGTCTTGATATCGGATCGGAACGATAAGACCCCCTTTGGTCCTCGGCATCTTCAAGCATTAAGTACCGGTAATTTGGGATGGCCATAAACTTCGCCGCAGCCGGTCTTCCAAGCATCGCGTGGTATGCCGAGTCAATGTCGGCCACCCGGAAGATGATATTCTCCTTCCCGTAGTTCTCCTTTGTCCCGAAAGTCACCGGCGAGAAATCTGCCCCAAAGGATAGCTGTTTCGACCGGGTATTATACCATGAAACAGTGAAACACCGCGATCCAGGTCAGCTACGGAGAGGCCAAGCTCTCGCAGAGTTTTAGCAAAAAGGATATCCAAGCAACTTCCCCCATCAATGAAAGTTCTCTTCAAGCGCACCTTCCGAACAATAAGAGCCGTAATGAGCGGTATCTACCAGCCTTTCGGTAGTACTTCGGGATGATCAGCCCTACCGAACGTGATCGGCACCTCGCACCACCGTAGATATTCGGGGTAGCGGGAGCAATGGCGTTGACCTCTCCGAGCGCCATCTTCTGCTTCGCTTCTACTCGTATGCATCGGGGCCTCCATGGATCATGTTCACCTCCCTCGCTGGTTCTTGAAAACCTTCGTCATCTTCATTATCCTCGCGCTCTTTATCCTTGCCCTTGTCGTCTTTCTTGTTCCCGTGTCCGGACCGGGGTGTTACCTTTAAAGCGAATTGAGCGAACGGCCTTAACGTAAAGCACTCTTTAGCTTTATGATTCCCATTATGAATCATGCAAGGGCCCTCCGTAAGTGTTACGAACGAAAGTCGTTCTCTCGGACCTCTCTTAGGAGGTGCCGGCCGATCTCCTCCATGAGACCGGTCGACAACCGCAACAAGGTGATCAGCCTTGCGCTTGTTGTTATTCTTGGATCCAGATCGGTTGCCTTGGTCATGCTTCGGCTCCTTCTCTTTGTTCCCGCGCAAATTGACTACGTTTGATTCACCGAAGAGCATAGTCATGTGCTATCTTGAAGCACTCGACGCCGTCATGGTAAGTTTCCGATTACGCCTTCCAATCTTGTGAACTAATGCTTCACTCCGGACGCCGACTTGAAACGCCGCAATTACCCGCTGATCAGGAACATTGGGGATTAAGGCCTTCTTGTTGCGTAAACGCTCGATGAAGTCCGTGAGAGTCTCGTCAGGCTTCGCTTCACCTGTTGAGGTCGAAGTAGTTCCCTGGTTTCTCACAAGTCGCCCGAAAATTCTCCACGAACTTTTTGGTGAGATCACCCCAAGAAGAGATAGATCTCTCGGTAAGGATTGCAACCACAAGCGTCCAGCCTGTTCCATGTACATGGGGAATTAGCTAGCACAAAAGTATCTCCTCCCGCTGATCGGATGGCGGTAGTATACATGCGAAGCCACTCAAGCACGAGGCGCTTTGCCGTCATACTTGTCAATGGCCCCAGGCTTAAATCCCCCGGGGTATTTGCAAATGCGTAAATCTCGCGTGAAAGCAGTGGATCCCGGAGTACTCATCATCTTCTAGACCGGTCCGGACCGGTGAAGGAGATTGCCGACGAGGGTAATGCCGGTAGTTATGATCCCCGTCATCATCGGAGTAGTCATAGTAGCGATCGTCTTGATATCTATCTCCCGAACCATCCCGGCGTTCGTTGTTCACCCGTTCGCAGCCGTGAAGGAGGAGGCGGAGGTGGAGGCGGAGGCACCGCTTGACGATCATTGTGACCTCGTCGGGGTTCCCCGTCCCCGTCTCTCGTTGTCTCGTCCTCTTCAATCTCTCGGTGTCACGATGATCGTCTCTTCTTGGCCGGTCATCCCGATGAGCATGTCGATTGCCGTGCCTTCGATGATCATTGCGCGGAGGATTTCCGCCAGGGGCCTCGCGCTCGAAGCAGCCGGTCCACGCCGTGGCGAGTTAGTTACATGTGGGCGAGGTGGGGCAAGATCTCGCGAACGATCATCAACATGACCGGTCCGTCACCTCTCATCTTCTTCTTGTCTCCTCGCGCTCTTCCGTCCTCTCTACATGGCGATCGATAAGCACGTTACGAGCGTCACGATTGTCGTTGAGTGGTACGCGTAAATCTAGGTCCGGGGCTCGTTCATGTTCGTCCGTGATCGGAGTGTGTCGAGGCCCAAGCCTTCCGTCGGAAGAAGCTCCTTTAGACCGGGCTCTTGCAGGCCGCTCCGAGCGAGAACGCGAGCGACCGTAAGATTCAGCTCGTTATGAACGAGTTGATTTGTTTGTAGAGCAGCCGCATCTACCAAATTCAAGGCGCGTTGCAGCCTCGGCGTCGCGTTGAAGACTTTCTTCGGTATTGTCTCTAGAATTTGCTTTACTCCCACAATATTGTGGACTCGGTGACGTGAAGACCCGGCACCATTTAATTCCACCTCCATAGAGCTCAAATCTAATGCTCGCTCGAAGAACGATGGCGCCTTCCACCGCGGCATCCACGTCGGCCGTTATATCCTAGAGATGTTTCTTCCGGGTCTCTAGACCGCTCCGACAACGGACCGTGGCGGGCGTAGCGGTAGCAGTGAACACTTCCTCCCGCCCGACTAGTGCCGCCGACGTTTCCGCGATGATTCGCGGCCGAAGGTTGCGGAGGTTGTTCATCTCCGTCCGCTTCGTTTGTCTCGCGTTGGCGGCGGTTAGCTTGGTCTTCCACCATCCTAGCTTCTTCAGCAGCGGCTTCCTCGGGAGTGAGTTCTTGAAGAACCGGACCCGCCATGAACACTTGGAAGAAGGCCGTAGACCCTTCCTCGAAGTAGCTACCAAGCTCGCGAGAGCAGCTTATTGTCGCAGACCGGGTGTCGGTCCGAGACATGAGCGGTTCGATGATTCGCGCTAAAGCTGCGTCATATCGGCAAGGTATCGAACAAGAGGTGTCGACCGTGGCAGGTGATCGCGCTTCGGAAGCCGCGGCCTGGCTATGAGTCGGATTCGTTAGGTGTAACTTTCCGGCGGAATCAGCTGCAAAGTCAAGGGACCCGAAGCGGATCTTGAAGCCGGGGCGAAGTCGACGACGATCGAAGAGGCCATCGAACTCACCGAAAACTCGCCGGGACCCCTTCCTCGGCGCGCCAAATGTCGAGTCTTAAACTCGACACTAGAACTACCCGGTCCCTCACGAGCGTGGAATTCGATGGTGCATCACACGGAACACACAAGAACACGCGATTTTAGACAGTTCAGTGCCTCTCGATGGAGAGTAATACCCTACGTCCCGTGTGTTATGTATTGCCTTTAGCAGATTGCTAATTGCCAGATCTCGCAGAGTTTTCGGGGGGGGTCCCTACTCCGCTTTATATATCCGGGGAGCTAGGGTTACATGCGTAGTCCTAGTCGATTACACGGATTACATATATGGGAACTCTATCTCTAGCTTTCCTTGTTGATTCGTAGTCCTAATAAACTACAAATTACTCCTTTACTTGTTTCTCAAGTTAACATACGTTGGTCTTGATACCCGCCATGTCTTCATACCGGTATATGGAATCCTCTGTTATTCCGCACCGGTTAGGAACCGATCCGTTGACTATCCCCGCCGACTTTATTTTCTTTGATTTGTTACCGTGTCTTTGTATATCCACTTCTTTATCATCTCGTATACCCATAAGGTAAGTATACGACACCCCACCTGTTGGACAAGATAGGTTACCCCACCTGTACCAACACGTTGGGTTACACCACCCAAACACCACTACAGGTTACCCCACCCGTAGTAACCCACCCGTAGTAACCTATGGGTTACACCACCCGAATCTGGTTACCACACCAGCATCCAATCCAGCCCCTCTAGTCCATGTGAAAGGTCCATGCCGCTTGTGACCGTGAGCACGACTATTATAATAGTTTTACACTCTGCAGAGGTTGCACAACTTTACCCACAGAGTTGGTGATTTCATCACTATTCAGGTGACTAAAGTCTCCATGTTGCCAAAACACTTCCGTAGGTGTAAGGCCAAGAGATCACCACATGGTCTTTCAAAGAGCTCCCAGCTTTGCAAAACACCCACGCTAAGGTTTCACCGCTGCGGAAGTACACCCTTCCTACGTAAGCTCCCCTAGCGTCGTGGCTTGTAGTACACCCTTCCTCGCCTCGAATCCGGAAGTACACCATTCCTTCATCCTTCCTCAACGCTCGTAGAACCGGGAAGTGGTCTCCTACTTGACCAAGCCTACCCATATCAGCCATGTGCTTTGCGCTGTTGTCATGGTTACGCGTTCCACGAACCGGTCCTTAGAATCCCAAACAGGCACTACCGCAACCAAATGGTACTATACCAAGTACTCGTGCATACCCACACCATCATCAACATCCTCCTGTTGGGATTACCTAAGTACTATGTTGCTAAAAAGAGATTAACCCATGATTATTAGGTTAAAGTATATAATTAGTCAAAATTATAAGTCAAGTTATTTTCCCAAGATTAAGCAAGACTATGCATGACCTACCCTCAACTATTCAACTACACCCAAACGAGTCGACAAGGAAAAGATCACAACAAGTCTAGTAATTCCTAACATAGGATTCAAATTAGACAAGCATGTATGAATTTAAATTCAGATAGATAGAGAAAATAGGAGCAAAGTGCATCAAAGACACTTGCCTCTATTCGCGTGTCTGCTACCGTTGCTCGGATTCTTCAAACCGGTAGTCTTGGAAATTCTCCACGAGGCTCGCCCTCTAAACGATCGTCAAATCGGAAAAACAAATAATAAAACAACATAAGAAAAACAGTACAATAAACAGAGGAAAACAATATGTTTATGCAATGATTGAAAAGAGTTCGTCGCTATGAGAATTTTGGTTCAAAAATCAACTAAATCGTAGTTACGATTTAAAAGATATGAAAGTTTAAAGATTCTAGGGGTTAGATTGTAATTAAACCTAAATTTCAGGGGTTAGCAGGTAAAAATTACACGCTGAAAGGCCTGTGGGTTGATTAACGAAACTACAGGGGCTTGAGCTTAAAATTGCCAAGGCCAGGTGGATCGCTGGTTCGATTTTACAAAATCTAGAGGGCTAAAGTGTAAAGTCTGCATAAAAGGGTTTTTCTAATTTATTTTCAAAAAGGAAATTACATAGACAGTGGTCCACCGGTCCCCCGTGGACCATGGCCCCATCGGCGGTCCACCGTCGACCGGGTGGCGTAGACGGTGGCGCCGTCGTGTAGGGCTGCCGGAGCAGATGCGCACGAGCGCTCGTTGCACGGATCCTCGCCGCGACACGACCAGGCGACGGCAGAGGAGCTGCCGCAGTCACCAAGATGGTCGCACGGGCCGGGGAAATCTCGGAGATGTTCGGCGGCAGTGGAGGTAGCCGAGCTCGACGGACAATGTCGAGGAAGAGCTTGCAGTGCCGCGCAGATGAGAGAAGAAGGGCTACGGAGCTCCCCGATAGACCTGCGCACCCGGGGAACAAGATTAGGGGCGGGGAAAAATAACAGAGAGGGGGGAATCGATGGCGATAGCGGCCGGCTGCTCACCGGAGTTGGCGGTGGTGGCGATGGAAAGGTCGGGAGCCCGGCTATTGGTAGGGAAAAGAACCGTCAAGGTGTCGAGTCTTAAACTCGGCACTAGTACTACCCGGTCCCTCACGAGCGTGGAAATCGATGGTGCAACACACGTAACACACAGGAATGCGCGATTTTAGACAGAGTTCGAGCCCCTCGGATCGAGAGTAATACCCTACGTCCCGTATGTTATGTATTGCCTTTAGCGATTTGCTAATTGCAAGATGTTAGAGAGTTTTCGGGGGTCCCTGCTCCGCCTTATATATCCGGGGAGCTAGGGTCACATGCGTAGTCCTAGTCGATTACATGAATCACATATATGGGAGCTCTATCTCTAGCTTTCTTTATTAATTAAGAGTCCTAACAGTACTACAAATTACTCCTTAACTTGCTCCTCAAGTAATCATACGCCGGTATTGATATCCGCCCGATCTCCATACCGGTATATAGTATCCTCCGTTATTCCGCACCGGTCGAGAACCGCCTACCAACTATCTCCATCATCTTTATCTTCATTGATTTGTTACCGTGTCTTTGCGCATCCATTCCTTTATCATCTCGTATACGACAAGCAGCTCCCGAGTAATTTTTGATTTGACCTTGAATAAGACCGACCAGTCTTCCGCATGTTGGTCTTGATTCCATGGTAAAATTAAAAAGAACTCTAATCTGCTGCAATGGTTCTTCTTTCTCCAAAGCGCTTTAAAAAGCCAAAAAATTAGTATGTTTATCCTTCATATCACCTAATTAGGTAACCATTGCAAATTCTTCTCTCGGTGCACCGATTAGGTGCACCCAATTGGGTATAGCCCCGACTCTTGGATCATTTGAACTCCTTTCAAATAATGCAATAGTCCACTAGTTGATTCTTCATTATTTCCTTTAATATGCAATTTCTACAGCACCGCTCCTTTCAATTTCCATCTTTTTCTACTTCCAAGATCTCTACAAACCGCTCTTGATCACGGTGCACCGGTCGGTGCACCTAATTAGGTATAGCCCCGACTCTTGTATCATTTGAGAATCGCAAATAATGCAAGAGTCTTTCTTGAGAGACTATGCTTTATTATTTCCCATCAAATCACATTCCTCTCAGCAATTTTTTGCCAAGAACATATTTTCCAGACCGGTCATACCGGTCGAATTTCATATCTCCTGGATATTTTCACAAGTTTCACATAACGCACCGCCTAAATCAGCCTCGAACTTATAATCCGCTTAGTAAAATTTCACTAAGAACCAAAATTCTGGTTGATCGGACCAGCTTATTCCCTATATTCTCACAAATGACTCGAGTCTCCAAAGCCTATAATCAGCTGGATGATTAACACCCACAGCCTAAGGCATCCTTTATCACCGAGTTATGTAAAATCTAACTCTCTCATACTACTGAATTATAAAATTCAGTATTACTTTAATTTCTATCTGAAAAATTCCGTATTTCAGACCGCTTTTTACTTTCACAAAAAGCACGATGGCTTATTCTTATGACCGTTAAGTCATAATTATCGCAAATAACAGATCATTAATTTCCTTACGGCCGTTAGGTCATAATTGCGTAGTTACGACATAAGTCATTAACAGCAAAAATCCATCGGGCCTCTCAAAGTAGCCCAATAACTTTTCAGCCCCCGGCCCATCCCATGTGTCTATAAAAAGAAACGAAAGGTCGACCTAGGTCAACCCCGCTCCCAAAAGCTCATACGCGCCCGCCATTCGCCTTTGCTCGTTGCTCTCTTCTTCCACATTAACCAATCTTAAGCTTTCCTTTTCCATCTCTCAAGATGGGCAAGAAGAAATCTGCCGTCGTCCCCGCGTCTTCTTCCTCTCGTTCCTCGCGATCGCCTTCCTTTTGGTATCCAAGACCTTGGTAACAGCAAGGTCACCGAAACCTCCCTCAATGAGGCAGTTCGTGACGGATATCTTCCTCCTCAACCCATTTTGAATTGGAGCGTCCCTTCCCCTAGCCAAATCCCATAGGGAATAGATGATTCTCAATAGTTAGTTTTTAAGGCTTTTTTCCTTCGCGGCCTTGATCTCCCTTGTTGTTCCTTTTTCGTAGGACTTCTTTTCTTTTACGGATGGGAGTTGGTGAACCTCAACCCTAACTCCATCCTACAAATCGCTTTTTCCATCCACTCGTGTGAAGCTTTCCTTGGAGTTCTCCCCCACTTCAAGCTATTCCAGTACCTATTCCAAATTCGCCCACTTCCTTCATCGACCGCCAAGCTGCAGCTTGGCGGAGTAGGAATCCAATGCTGGAACGTAGATGAATATTTTTCTCTGTCTCGTAACAAGAGCATAGCCCATTGGAAAAACGGATGGTTTTTCTCGTGATAATCCCCACCAACGACTTCCCGCCTTCAGGCGCTAAGATAGCCAAGAATTTCCCCGCCGCAGAGACTAGGGAAAAGCTCAAAGAAGACAACAAAATTCTTGCGCTCCTAGCCTGCATTAGATACTTGAAGAACGTCGGAGGTGTCACCGCCGACACGCTTCTCCGGAGCTTCATAGTGCGGGGAGTTCAACCTCTCAAAAGGCAAGAGCATCCAGCTTGGTGCTTTGACGAAGACACCGCTATGCCTTTGGATGGAACCCCGCTTCCCGACAAAGAGCGATTAGAAGCTCGCATCAAGCAAATGCTTCAGCCAAAACCAGATCTATCCGGATGCACAAGAGTGGGTCTTGCCTTCAGCTCATGCAATCCTCGTGACCTCGTAAGTATCTCTTTCTATTTCTTCAAATCTTTGTCGTTTATTACCATCATTTTCTTACGAAAATTCAATCTTTACAACCGCAGAAAATGGACAACTACAGGAGTCATTCTCCTCTTCCTCCCAATGACACTTGGGGAGAAGATTATGCCAACAATACCGCCCCCGGCTATTCAGTGCCTGGCCCGACTCAAAGGCCTTCGGACCGGTCCTTTCCTTTACCTCCCAAAGATAGCTCCAAAAATCACTAAGTCCGGGACCGTGGTTCAAGCACCTAGTACAAGAAAACGTACTACTTCCTTGACCATTGGCGGACCCGCTACTCCTTCTCATCGCTCCCGGCGATACTCGCTCAAAGGCGCAAAGGCTTGAAGATCGACGACGAGAAGAAGAAGCCGTCGAAAGGGATCGCCGAGCAGCTCCGGCCATTCTCGAAACTTCATTGGGGAAAACTCAAGGTACTTCTTCCTTGGCTGATCCCTTATCTAAGGTTCCCAAAAGGTCCCGGTATGGCCACCGCACCGGTCCCGCTGATGTCGTAGAGGCAGCTCCAACTCCGCAAGTCAATCCAAGCGGAGAAAAGGACTACAGAGCGAAGTGGTGGAGATACCCAAGGCCCGCCCAAGAAGATCAAGACCTCCACCGGCTTCAAGAAGGCTTCCTCGTAAGTCTTTTATATTACTAATTCTTTTCTCGAATTATTCCATCTCGCCAAAGTTCCTTGCCCCGCTCTTATTACATTTGCTTTTTTCTTACAGATCCCTTCTAACTTCCAAGCTAGCATAGCTAGCTTTTAAGAAATAAAGCTTCTTCAACAGCCTCCCGCCAGTGGTGTTTCGCCTCTACTCCCGGCGCATCTCGGACTCGGTCCCGCTCCCGGCACTTCTCAAACCAGCATCGCTCCCGCTTCTTTCTCTCGGACCGGTAGTGCTCCTCGCTTCCGCTTCCACCGCTTCAATCACGAAGCCTCAAAGTACGGCATCCACAGAGGAACTCCCCGCCGCCTCGAATATAGAAACCGAAGAGCAGGTTACCATTGCCGAATGTCCATCTTCTAGTAATCCTCCTCCCCAAACCACCTTATTCCGCATTCCTCCGGAGCTATCACTGGGACCGGTCCGGACGAAAGAAATTCCTCGCCGGCCTAGGACAACACGCAAATCTCCCGGAGAACCAAAGCCGGCTAGAATGGTAGTTGGAGACGTGGAGGTAAACAGCTCGAGCGGGGCCGAACTTTCACCGCTACAGCTCAATGGGACGCTCTCCAAGAAGAAGAGGCCTTAAAGAATTTTTCGTAATCCGGCCAGGTATATCCTCTCGCTTCAAAAATCTCTCCGGGCAATCACATTTTAATTATTAACTCTCTCAATCTTCTCTTTAGGTTCTTCTCAAAAGCTCGAAGCCAAAACCACTATCATCGCCCGCTTACAGGAGGAGCTCCGCACCAATCAAGAGCGATTGGTTGAACTCGGAATCTCGCACCGCCGATCCGAAGGCCAAGGAAGATGATCTTCATAAAAGAGAGGCCAATCTGCAAAACACCCATCGAATGATGGAAGAGCGCCGGCAAGAAATCATCAGAGCTCCGTCAAGTTAATCGTAGTAATATTCTTGATTTTTCCTTCATATTCCATATTTTTCCCAGCTGCCTCCCTTCCCGACTCAGTCCCACTCTCGATTTCAGCACTCGAGAACCTTGTTGCTGCTCACAAAAAGTCGAAGAAGTCCTTACCGAAAAGGCAGCTGCTCAAGAGCAAGCACTTGAAGAGGGTTCTCGTGTCGAAGAGCAACAAGCGGCGCGGATTGGAGAACTCGAAGGCGAGCTTACTTCCAAAGATAGTATCTTGGCTCAAACACTTCGCTCCAACAAGATGCCGGATACCAAGAATGCTCGCTTGAAGGCTGAACTAGTCGAAGCCTTGGAAGCAGCAAAATCAGCGCAAGTGGACAAGGAAAGCGCCCTGAATACTGCCCAAGAATCCACTCAGCTTGCCCTCCGGGCAAAAGATCGCGAAATTCAGCGTTTGCTGAAAATCGAAGCCACGCCGAGAGAATCAAATACGAACATCAAGGGCAGATTCAGTAGCTGCCGAGATTAGGCACGAGCGTAAGTCCCATCTTTCTTGTTCACTCTTATGTCATCCTTTTGAGAATACCTGGTCTTCAGCAATATCTTTCTCTTAAATTTGTGCTTGTTTTTTCAGAACTTACTGCAGGTACAGTGCACACTCGGAATATCTTAATGGCGGTCAAACTATTGATCCCAATGAGATAGACCTCGAGTCCGCCATCCGGGCAATCCCTAGAAGAATCGGAGAACATTCAAGGATGGTTGCTGCTGCAGGAGGAGGACTCATCGCTGCTATAATCTAGTCTTGGACTCCACTCGAAGAATGTGATTTCAACTTCATCAAGGATGGCGCCGACTCCCGAGACTATCGAAGACCGGTTCAATGAGCTGAAGAACTCACTCATTGGCACCGTTTCAGAGTTGGTGGAAGATGTTCCCCTTGATCCAACAGGTGTCCCTCTAAACATAGCACCAGCAGCTTTTGCTCTGGACCAAGATGCTCAGGACGCAGCAACCGCCGCCAGCCGGACAATAGAAAATGCCTTCGAAGATCTTGATAGGGATTTACCAAGATCTTCTTCTGATTCTCGAAGAAACGCTGGATGATAGACTCGAAGAAAATCCTAAGACCGGTGACACCGGTACTTCCAGCGGTCCTGCTTAGAAAACTTTGTAATAGGGCCATTTTGTAATCAAACATCTTGATCATCACCTTGTTTATTTTTAAATACCAGTCACTTTTCTTTTCTATATGAATACTGGTTCCACCATCATACTTACTAACTTATTTACTTAAAACATGATGGTTATTTCAACTAAATAATTATGATCAAACTCGGCTCTTAATCAGCACAGATCACAATTCATAATTATAGCTTACTTTAACAAGATCATGTAACATAAGCAAAAAAGCTAGTTTGTAGGATTTTAAGATTTCACAGATCGTTCTTAACACAACAGACCTACCAATCAGTATTCATAAGAAAGAATGTTTATACAATATCTTTTCCTGAATATACCAATTTTAAACTTAAATTTAAATAGACCGCTCTTAACACAGCAATCTGTCAACTAAATGACTGGTCTTATTATTCAAGAATAGCAAAATATCACAGATCGCTCTTAACATAGCAGAATAGCAAAATATCACGATCGCTCTTAACATAGCAGCCCTCGGCTCAATAATTTAATTCAAAATTAAAATACGGAAACACAAAAAACAAACACATTATCATGAGATAAAATTACTTTATTATAATAAGAAAAACTTTACAAGAAATACTCTTAAGTGTAAAAACGACGAAGTTGATCAATGTTCTAAGAATTTGGGATTTCTTCTTCCTTCAAGGTCATAAGCCTATAAGCCCCTGGTCCGGAAACCGATTTAACCAAAAAGGTCCTTCCGAGATCGGTGACAACTTATGCCTGTTCTTGTTAGATCGAATCTTCCGAAGAACCAAGTCTCCTATTTGAAACTCCCGTGTACGAACATTGCGATCATGATAACGACGCAATCCCCGATGATACTTAGCAGCTTGAATCAAAGCTTGATCCCTCAATTCTTCCGCAGCAACCAGCTCAACCTGACGTTGATCATCATATTTTTCTTCATCGTAGTATCGTACTCGAGCCGATACCATATTCACTTCCGTAGGTAGCATGGCTTCGGATCCATACACCAATGAAAAAGGAGACTGCCCCGTAGCTCTTCTAACATTAGTGCGCAACCCCCAAAGCACCCAGGGCAATTCCTTAACCTACTTTCCTGCATATGGCTTCAATCGGTCAAAAATTCTTGGTTTAAGACCGGTCAAAATCATTCCATTAGCTCGTTCCACTTGTCCATTGCTTTGCGGGTGTGATACCGACGCATATTGTACCTTAATCCTTAAACTCTCAAAGATAGTCTTTGAAAATCTCTGAAGTGAATTGAGGCCCATTATCAGTAATAATACCGTACGGTACCTCGAAACGTACAAAGATGTTTTGCAGAAACTTGATTGCTCGAGCTGTAGTTGTACTAGTGACCGCTTCAACCTCGATCCACTTGGAAAACTTATCTACCGCCACAAAAATGTGCGTAAATCCTCCCGGTGCCCGCTTAAAAGGTCCAACTATATCCAGCCCCCAAGTAGAAAAAGGCCAAGTCATTGGAATCAACTCGCAACTCATGAGCCGGAGTATGAGGTCTGTCTTGCAAAAAACCGACATCCTTGACAATTCTTAACCACTCTATGCGCATCATCCGTCACCGTAGGCCAATAAAATCCTTGTCCGGATACCTTTCCAACAATTGTTTTTGAAGAAGCATGATTCCCGCAAATTCCTTTGTGCACGTCTTCAAGCAATCGAATGCCATCGAAACCGATACACATTTCATTAAAATATTAGCTCCACGTTTGTATAATTCCCCTTCGAGAATTAAATAATTGCGGGCTCGGACCTCTAATCTTTGCTTCTCTATTTTATCCTCCGGAGTTTTACCAGATCGGAGATAATCAAGGTACGGGTACGCCAATCAGAATCAATAATCATAACATCCAATGGATGAACATCATCAACGTTAGCCTCGTCTATCATCTGTTCCGGCAAGACCGCCTCATCGACCGGTCCTTCAAGACTCGCTTTCTCTTCCCGACTTTTTAAGACCGATTCATCCACAATCTCTCGTAATAGTAGCCTTGCTCTCCATCTTTATAGATGGTTTATCCAATACTTGAAGAAAAACGCCAGGAGGAACCGCTTGTCGTGAAGACCCCAGCTTGGCTAACTCATCCGCAGCAGAGTTATTTCCGCGCAAGATATGAGAAAATCGCAAACCATCAAATTTATCTTCAAGTTTCCGAACCTCTTGACGGTAAGCGATCATATGATCATCATGAGCATCCCACACCTTGTTAACTTGGCTTATCACCAACATTGAATCACCATAGATGTCCAATCGTCGGACTCCTAACGAAACAGCTACTCTAAGCCCATGAAGCTAAGCTTCATATTCCGCCGTATTGTTGGAGGCTCGAAAATGCATTTGTAACACATATCCGAGTGGTTCCTTTTGCGGGGTGAGAAGTACAACCCCAGCCCCCGCGCCCGAAAGCTGTAGGGACCCATCAAAGAACATCTCCCAATACTCCAATGCTTGAATCTCCCGCGGCACTTGTGTCTCCAGCCATTCTCGTTATGAAATCAGCTAATGCTTGTCCCTTAATAGCCGTTCGCGAAGAAAACGTAATTTCATATCGGCCAAGTTCTATAGCCCACTTAGCAACTTGGCCAATTGCTTCTCGGTTTCGGACGATATCTCCAATGGCAAACCCAGCCTTAACCTCAATAGGATGCGCTTGGAAATAATGCTTCAACTTCCGAAACGTTATCACTACAAAGCATATATTAACTTCTCGTAATCGGAGATATCGTACCTTTGATTCAAGTAAGAACTTCACTTACAAAATATACCGGATGTTGCACCAATTGCAGGTGTCCTTCTTCCTTTCGATCAACCGCCGTAACCGTGCTCACCACATGGGTTGTTGCGAGATATATAACTCGAATAACCTCATCCGGCTCTGGAGGCACCAATACCGGAGGATTACTAAGATACTCCTTAAGTTGATCAAGCGCAGCTTGTGCTTCATCAGTCCACTCAAACTTATCTTGCTTTTTGAGTAACTTGAAGAATGGAAGTCCTCGTACTCCTAGTCGTGAAATGAAACGGCCGAGAGCCGCCATACTCGCTCGTCAACTTCTGGACATCCTTCAAGGAACTCAGGGGTTGCATGTTAACAATCGTCCGAATTTTTTCTGGATTAGCTTCAATGCCTCTCCATGATACCGGATAACCCAAGTAGCTTCCCGTAACGACCTCCAAACACACACTTTCCGGGGTTTAGCTTCATGGAAAAATTCCGCAGACATCGAAGGTCTCCGCCAGGTCGAGAGAAGATCTTCGCTTTTCGAGATTTGACCACTATATCATCAACATAAGCTTCTGCGTTCCTTCCTAATTGCGAATCCAAGCAACGTTGTATGCCGCGCTGGTATGTAGCTCCGGCATTTTTCAATCCAAATGGCATAGTTGTGTAGCAAGTATGCTCCGAAGGGGTGATAAACGCAGTCTTTATCCGATCTTCAACTCTCGGCGGTATTTGATGATACCCCGAATAAGCATCAAGGAAACTAAGACGCTCGCAGCCGGCGGTCGAATCAACAACTTGGTCAATTCGAGGCAGCGCGAAAGGGTCTTTGGGGCAAGCTTTGTTGAGATCAGTATAATCAACGCACATTCTTAATTCTTTAGTATTCTTTTTGGTACAAGGACCGGATTGGCAAGCCAATCTGGATGATACACCTCCCTAATGAACTTAGCTGCTAATAACCTAGTTATCTCTTTCTTGATGGCCTCCTTGCGGTCTTGAGCAAACCTCCGGAGCTTCGTTTCACCGGCTTCGCATCGGACGCACCAACAAGTGCGTGCTCAATCTTCTCCCTAGGAACACCCGGCATGTCGAAAGCCGTCACGCAAAGATATTCCTATTTTCCTGGAGGAAAAGAATGAGCGCGCTTTCCTATTTATCCCCCAAGTCAGCCCCTATATGGGTGACCTTGGAGGGGTCCGACTCATCAAGCCGGATGGTCTTGGAGACCACCGCATCGCTTTTAGTTTCTCCTTTGCAACCTTCTTGACTGGAACTTCATCTTCTAATCTTGCTCGTACTTCCGTAGCTTCAGCTGCTTCCTTGATCTCTCGACGTTCAACTTCCGAATTGGCCTCGAGAGGCCAACTCGTGCTATGTACTTCACAAGCATAAGCAGTCTTGATATCACCCCGGAGCGATAGGACCCCATTTGGCCCAGGCATCTTCAACATCAAATATTGATAATTTGGATGGCCATAAATTTTGCCGTAGCTGGTCTTCCGAGAATAGCATGATACGCCGAGTCTATGTCAGCCACCCGCAAGATGATATTCTCCCTCCCGTAGTTCTCCTTTGTCCCAAAGTCACCGGCGGATAAATCTGCCCCAATGGGTAACTATTCCGCACGGGTATTATACCATGAAACGGTGAAACGTTGCGCTCCAAATCAGCTATAGAAAGGCCAAGCTCCGGCAGAGTTTTAGCAAACAAGATATCCAGGCAGCTCCCTCCATCAATGAAAGTTCTCTTCAGCCGCACCTTGTGAACAATGGGAGCCAGGATGAGTGGATATTTACCAGCCTTCGGCAATACCTCCGGATGATCTGCCCTCGCTGAATGTGATGGGTACCTCGGACTACCGAAGATATTCAGGAGTGGCGGGAGCAACAGCGTTAACCTCCCGGAACGCCAATTTTTGCTTCCGCTTTGACTCATATGCATCCGGGCCTCCATAGATCATGTTCACCTCTCGAGCTGGTTCTTGAAAGCCTTCGTCATCCTCATTGTTGTTGCGCTCCTTATCTTTGCCCTTGTCATCCTCTCGATTCCCGTGGGCGGACTCGGCGCAACCTTCAAGGCAAACCGAGCAAATGGCCTTAACAGGAAGCACTCCTTAGCTTTATGATTCCCGTTATGGATCATGCAAGGGCCATCTAAAAGTGTCTCAAACGACAATCGCTCTCTTGGACCTCTCTTAGGAGGTGCTGGCCGGTCTCCTCCATGAGACCGGTCGACAGCTGTAACAAGGTGATCAGCCTTGCGCTTATTGTTGTTCTTGGATCCAGACTGGTTGCCTTGGTCATGGTAAGGTTCCGATTTCGCCTTCCAATCTTGTGAACCAATGCTTCACTTCGGACGCCAGCGTGAAACGCAGCAATTACTTGCCGATCAGGAACATTGGGGATTAAGGCCTTCTTATTGCTGAAACGCCCGATGAAATCGGTGAGGGTCTCGTCGGGCTTCTACTTCAGCCTGTTGAGGTCGAAGTAATTCCCCGGCTTCTCACAAGTCGCCCGGAAGTTTTCTACGAACTTTTTAGTGAGGTCCCCCCAAGAAGAGATGGATCTCTCGGGTAGGGATTGCAACCACAAGCGTCGAGCCTGCTCTATGCACATCGACAGGTAATTAGCTAGCACGAACGTGTCTCCTCCCGCCGACCGAATAGCAGTGGTGTACATACGAAGCCACTCGACGGGAGGTGCTTTGCCATCATACTTGTCAATGGCCCCAGGCTTAAATCCCCGGGGTATTTGCAAATGCGTAAATCTCGCGTGCAAGCGGGGATTACGGAGTATTCATCATCCTCTAGACCGGTCCAGCACCGGTGACGGAGATCGACGGCTAGGGCGATGCCGATAATTGCGATCCCTCGTCATCGTCGGAATAGTCGTAATAGCGATCGTCTTGGTATCTATCTCCCGAACCACCCCGTCCATCATTATTCACCGGCTCCGCGTGCCGTGAAGGAGGCGGAGGTGGAGGCGTCACTTGACGATCATTGTTCGCTGGTTCTTCATGTTGTGATGGAGGTGGAAGCGGAGGTGCCGCTTGACGTTCATTGTCGGTGCGCCGGGGTTCGACGTCTCTGTCCCGGTTATCTCGCCCTCTTCGGTCTCTAGTGTCACGACGATCATCCCTTCCGGGCCGTTCATCCCGATGAGCATGCCTATTACTATGCCCTCGATGGTCATTGCGCGGATAATTTCCACCGGGGGCGGCGCGGAAGCAGCCGGCCCGTGACGTGGCGAATTGTTCAAACGCGATCGTGGCGGGGCAAGATCCCGTGGACGATCAGCAACATGACCAGTCCGTCGCCTCTCGTCTTCTTCATGTCTTCTGTGCTCCTCCGCCCTCTCTCGCATGGCGATCGATCAGCACATTTTGAACGTCACGATTACCATTGAGCGGTACACGCAAATCTTGATCCGGAGCTCGTTCATGTGCATCTGCGATTGGGGTGTGCCGGGGTCCAAGCCTTCCACCGGAGGAAGCTCCTTCGGACCGAGCCCTTGCCGGCCGCTCCGAATGGGAACGCGAGCGACCAGAGGATTCCGCTCGATCATGGACGAGCTGATTTGTTTGTAGAGCTGCCGCGTCTACCAAATTCGGCGCGCGCCGCAATCCCGGCGTAGCATTGAAAACTTCTTCCGGTATTGTCTCAAGAATTTGCTTTACTCCTACGATATTGTGAATCGGCGATGTGAAGACTCGGGCGCCATTCATCTCCACTTCCATAGAGTTTAAATCCAATGCTCTGCTGGAAGATCGATGGCGCCTTCCACCGCGACATCCCCGTCGATTGTTATATCCTGGAGAATTTTCCTCCGGGTCTCCAGACCGGTCCGGCCGCGGGCCCGTGGCCGGGGGAGGGGTTGCGGGAGCGCTTCCTCCGGCCAGGCCACCAGCACTTGTGGGCGGATCCGCGGATGAAGGTTGTGGAGGTTGTTCATCTCCGTTTGCTTCTTCTGTTTCACGACGACGACGATCGGCTTCGTCTCTCGCCATCCTTGCTTCTTCTTCAGCAGCTTCCTCGGGATTGAGTTGGCGAATAACCGGTCCCGTCATGAACACTTGAAAAAAGACCGGGTGTTCTTCCTCAAAGTCATTAACAAACTCGCAAGAGTGGCTTGTCTCATCAAACCGGACACCAATTCGAGATGCGGGCGATCCGATTGTTCGCACTAAAGCTGCGTCGGATTCGCCGAGTTCTAAATCTATGGTGCCAACCGTGGCAGGTGATCGCGCTTCGAAGCTGCGGCCCGACAACGAGTCGGATTCATCAAAAGCGGTTTTCCGCCGAATCGGCTTCAAAGTCGAGGGACCCGAAGCGGATCTTGAAGCCGGGCTCGAAGTCGACGACAAACGAAGAGGCCATCGAACTCGTCGGGAACTCGCCGGGACCCCTACCCGGCACGCCAAATGTCGAGTCTTAAACTCGGCACTAGTACTACCCGGTCCCTCATGAGCGTGGAATTCGATGGTGCAACACACGTAACACACAGGAACGCGTGATTTTAGACAGGTTCGGCCTCTCGGATCGAGAGTAATACCCTACGTCCCGTATGTAATGTATTGCCTTTAGCGATTTGCTAATTGCAAGATGTTAGAGAGTTTTCGGGGGTCCCCGCTCCGCCTTATATATCCGGGGAGCTAGGGTTACATGCGAGTCCTAGTCAATTACATGAATCACATATATGGGAGCTCTATCTCTAGCTTTCTTTATTAATTCGTAGTCCTAAAAGACTACAAATTACACCTTAACTTGCTCCTCAAGTAATCATACGCCGGTATTGATATCCGCCCGATCTCCATACCGGTATATAGTAATCCTCCGTTATTCCGCACCGGTCAGGAACCAGTCTACCAGCTATCTCCATCATCTTTATCTTCATTGATTTGTTACCGTGTCTTTGCGCATCCATTCCTTTATCATCCGTATACCCATAAGGCAGCAGAGGGAATGGGCAGAGGGAATGTAGATCGACGGCCGGTCGGTTCGTCGGCCCGATTTTGGTGAGCAGCCTTCAATCCGTCGCGCGACCGTTTCTAGGCCAGTGAGAAGGGGAGGCGGGGAGGAGAAGGTGCAATGGCGTTTGGTGCTTCGTTTTCCGGAAACGGAAGGGAGCGAAGGAGGCCAGGAGGCGACGGTGGTGCTTGATTTTCCGACGGCGGCCGCAGCGTTTCTGTTTGGCGAGAGGAGAACGAAGGGGCGAGGAGAGGTGCCGTGTTGCACTGGGTCGCGGTTTGGCATTTGTGCTCGGGCCAAGTGCATGGTCGGGGCTTCACCCTGTCTCGTTGTGTTTGCACCGGTAGGTCTGGGCCGGTTACGTGACAAGGGAAAGAAAATGGTCCACAGGGGAAATGGAAAATAGAGAAATGAAAACAAATTGACCCATCGAGGGAAATTTAAACAAAGCATTTAATTTAATTTCTAAATAAATTCGTATGTGCCTTTGTAAATAAAGTAAGAATTCTGATTAAAGACAGTATTGAGAAACTCCTTAGGGGAAAAGAAAAAAAAATTGAAATATGTAAGTCTTTATTTAAAAGAACTAATTATTTAAAAGATAAAATAAATCCTTTTTATAGTCATTTAAACTAAAACCTTTAAACAACTTTTAAAAAAATTAAATCCTACCACTTTCAAGATTAAATTAATTCCTTTGATATAAAAACATATCTTAAAATGTTTGAATTTAAATAAATGAAATATTTCTTTTCGAAAAAGCTCACAACCCGAAATAAGAAATTTTGGGTGTTACACCCTTTCCCTTGGGAGAGAGCCTCCTAGTCTAGTGGGGAGAACGAGTCACCTCTCGTGCCATCGGCATCGTCTAACTCCTTATCATCCTCATTTCCTTCCTCCTCAGCCTCGAAGCTACGGTAGTCCCAGCGAGCAGGCTCATGCTCGGGCTCATCCTCGGCCTCATGCTCCTCATAGTGAAATCTAGTGTGAGTGGAGCTACCCGTGCTAGGGTCGGTAGGAGCAATAGTGAAGGCTCGACCACTAGAGTAAACTGGAGGTGGAAAGTAACTAAAGTAGCGAGACTCATCCGAAGTGAAGGTGTCCCACGAGTACTCAACCGGTGGAGGAACAGGAACCGGCTCCGGAGAGTGGGCTCTAGGAGTAGTGATCTTGAGGTGATCATAGATGACTTTCTGTCGCTCGTTCAGCACATTATGATGCTGCTCAATGTTCTCCATACCGGCATCCATCCTGTGGCACATGCTGAAAATTCCCTTAAGCATCTTGAAAAGACCACTCTTGTTCTTGGAGCCAGGACCACGACCACGGTGCTCGTCATGGTGAGGAGCTGAACTGCTGCTTGGTGGGGCTGCACCTGCTAGAAACCGGAGCTGCTGAAGGTGCACTCTATGAAGGCGTCCTACGAGCATTTGGGGGCATCCTAGGCTGAAGTGGGTTATGAGTGCAATCCTTGTGAAAAGTCTTCTTGGAGATCCTCTCAATCATGCACATAACAAATGGTGCATAGACACAAGCACGCCTAGCATCCACTAAGCCATGCCACATCTCACTCGAAAATGAAGTCCCAAACATTGAACCTTCGCCGAGTAGGCAATATGTGATGAAGATCCTTTGCATAGGAAGCCACATGATCAGCATTTCCACCCCTAGGAGAGAGGATGAGACGAAGCATCCTATGCAAGACCACATAGATGGGCTTGAAACCTACAAGCATAAGGTGGGTTGCAAGATGTATCATCAATGTACATGTACCTCATTTGCTCGGGGTTGAGAGAGTCTCCATCATGGAGACGAGTGGCCCCGATCATAATGTCTCTCAATCCATCATGGAGACGAGTGGCCCCGATCTTCCTCCTTCCTAGGCTCAACAATTGGGAGGTGCACTATCCTAGGCCTCCTCCTCTTCTTCCCGGATTGTTGTGCATCTTCGGAATACTTGGTTCTCTTTTCCGGATTGGGATTGGTGGAAGAGCGACCCATGTTGATAGAAGAAGAACAAGGATTGGTATAAGATAGATAGCATAGAGAGATATGATGAGATGAATCAATGCACAATTTAAAATTTGGTGCAGTTTACGTGGGAGTCGGATATGTCCGACCGGGTTGGATAATATCCGATCGGTCGAGGAGTCGGATATTGTCCGACTACAACAGAAACTTCATAAAATTTGCTATTCCGCATGGATCCACCGCACATTCCTAGCCATATTGCATCTACAACATGTATAGCATCCTAGGAATAACTTCTATGCATCATCTAGTCAAGGGAAACAAAGAACCTCCTAATAAAAGACAATTGACCTTAAACCCTAGGTGAGAAAAAGGGATTAGGGGAAAAACCTTGAAGCCGACGAAGGGATCGGATAGAATCCGAGTGGGAGAAGCTTTTCCCCCACAAATCTCTCCAAAACGCCGGTGGAAGAGGGAGATCGCCAATGGCGAGCTCCAGCCCGCCGGTTGGGTGAGAGAGAGAAGGTTTGGTGTTGAATGAGAAAGATAGGGTGAAGGGGTAAGTTGGACTCGGGATATAGGAATAATCCCGTGGAGTCGGATATTGTTCGACTCGGTCGGACATTGTCCGACTCTACACGAGGGGCGGACATTATCCGACCGGGTCGGATATATCCGACTCTCCCGGGAAGATTCAAACTTGCCGGAATGGCAGAAAAAGCTCCACTTTTCTTTCCTATCTTGTCCTCAATTAAACACATGGACATGTGCTTGAGGCTTCATTGGATGTAACCAGCCACAATCGAGTCATTCCAACAATGATTACATCCAAATCCACATGATCCAAAGATAACAAATCAAATGATTTTGGAAAACAAAACATATAAGATTTTTCAAGAATTTGATTTATCAAAAACCAATTACTCTACATCACAAGCAGATATGTAAGCTTTCAAGCTACATTACTAGAATAAGGGATATTTAGCTCACTCCTTAAATGACAAAATCGGCTTAAATCTAGTGGCTTGGTGAAAATATCGGCCAATTGTTCATCGGTTCTCACATGGCTCACTTCAATGTCCCCTTTGATAGAATGATCTCTCAAGAAGTGACGACGGATATTTATATGCTTTGTACGCGAATGCTCAACGGGGTTATATGCTAGCTTTATGGCACTCTCATTGTCACATAGGAGTGGAATACGGTTCAACTTGTAAGCATAATCCCTTAGAGTTTGTCTCATCCATAATAGTTGTGCACAACAACTACTTGCTGCAACATACTCGCTTCGGTCGTGGATAGGGCAACGAAATTTTTTTTCTTAGATGACCATGACACTAGAGACCTACCCAAGAATTGGCATGTTCCTGAGGTACTCTTCCTATCCACCTTGTCCCCGGCATAATTCGCATCGGAATAGCCTCTAAGGTTGAACTTTGAACCCTTGGGGTACCAAAGCCCTAGGTTGGGTGTGTGCACCAAATATCTCAAGATTCTTTTAATGGCTAACATGTGGCACTCCATAGTAGCACCTTGAAAACGTGCACACATACACACACTAAGCATGATATCGGGCCTAGATGCACAAAGATAAAGCAAGGAGCCGATCATAGAACGATATACCTTTTGATCAACCGACTTATCCTTCTTGGTAAAGTCGAGATGGCCGTTTGTAGCCATGGGTGTCGTGGCGGGCTTTGCCTTAACCATGTCAAACTTCTTCAATATATCTTGAGTGTACTTAGCTTGACATAGGAAAGTGCCCTCCTTGAGTTGTTTTACTTGAAAGTCTAGAAAGAATGTCAACTCTCCCATCATAGACATCTCAAACCTCTTGGTTATTATCTTGCTAAACTTGCCACAAAACAATTGATTAGTAGAACCAAATATTATGTCATCGACATAAATTTGGCACACAAACATATCATTATCAAAACGCTTTGTGAAGAGTGTTGCCTCGGCCTTGCCCATTTCAAAACCCTTTTTCAAAAGGAAATCCCTAAGGCATTCATAACATGCTCTTGGTGCTTGCTTAAGCCCATAGAGTGCCTTACGGAGTTTGTATATATGGTTAGCATACTTTGGGTCTTCAAAGCCCGGTGGTTTCTTCACGTACACTTCTTCCTTGATTGGCCCATTGAGGATTGCACTTTTCACATCCATTTGATACAACTTGAAGCTGTGGTGAGTGGCAAAGGCAAGTAGTATTCTTATTGATTCAAGCCTTGCCAAGGGGGCAAAGGTTTCATCAAATTCCAAACCTTCTACTTGTGAATATCCTTTTGCCACTAACCTCGCTTTGTTCCTTGTCACCACGCCGTCTTCATTTTGTTTATTACGGAACACCCATTTTGTGCCCACAACATTCTTGCCTCTTGGCCTTTCTTCCAATGTCCAAACTTCATTTCTTGTGAAGTTGTTCAATTCTTCTTGCATGGCCATCACCCAATCCGAATCTCCGAGTGCATCTTCAACTCTAAATGGCTCCGAAGAAGAGACAAAAGAGTAATGTTCACAAAAATTGCAAACTCGAGATCTAGTGATTACCCCCTTTTCTATGTCTCCAAGAATTTGCTCCATGGGGTGATCACGTTGCACACTTTGGTGCAGTCTTAGGTGTGGTGGATGTGAGCTTGCTTGACCTCCATCTTGCTCAACCTCTCGATCATGCGTTGTAGGTTCATCATCTTGTGCTTGAGCATGATCTTCATTAGTACGCAAATCACAAATAAGAGAAGATTTGTTAGTATTTTTGATTGGCTTCTCCTTCTTGACTTGCTTCTTTGGTATTGGCCCTCTTTGGTGAACTTGATGAATTCGGTGCCATTCTTGTTGATCCTTGCATTGTGCTTGCCACCTTGCTTGTACCCGATGCCGTCCTTCATATGTGGCCATCTTGCATTTGTGTATGCACCTCTTGCATACTCGGCTTCTGCATCATCAACGGCCTTCTCCTTCTTTTGTGCTTGCTCGGTGAGTGCAAGCCTCGTTGAACTCGCCGGGTGTACTCATGTACACCGCGGTTCCCCCGGGTGAGAGCCATGAACTCCCTAGCCTTCCGGCGCATCACACCTGTAGGTATGAAGTGAGAGCGGAAGACCCTCTTGAAGTCCTCCAAGGTGGTCCGAGTGCCGGCGGCCAAGGTGGCTAGGTGGGTAGCCCACCGAGCGGCGGCGGCGCCCTCCAGCTGCTACGCGAAGCAAAGAGTGTCTTCTGCATGTCGGTGAGGTGGATGAAGTCCTCCGCCCTCATCGGCTCGCCGCCACCGTACCTCGAGGGCTGGGTGCCCAAAAAGTCTTGGAACGTGGTCTCTCGAGGCGCCGCGTCGCGGTTCGACGGGCGTAGTTGCCATCACCGGCGGGTGGGGGCTGACGGAGCTCTCGTAGAAATTCATTCTACGTACTCGCTGCTGGTTCTCCCGCATCGCTGCAAAGAATTGAGCCATCATGTCCATAGGATTAGGGACAAGTGGCGGCGGCGATGGTGCGTTGTTCCTAGCACCCAGGACCGAGCTCTCGGACCCATCACCATGAAGATCATTGGTGTTGCACGTTCTCACCATTCTGTCATGCAAAAATTGTGAAACCCGTTAATCAATTGATTCGTAAGAGATAATTTGACATGGGAGTAAATAGGCGCACATCGCGATTTAACAACAACAAGTAGTAAAACAAAGGCAATGTAGAAATTAGAGAATAAGAAGCATCATCATCCCACACAACACACCGCAATACCAAGGTTCCAACATAGCACCATAGTTTAGTACGTAAGTCATCGACACCATAGTACATGTACGATTTAAAATAGTACAAGTTCCGATTACACCACATGATACAACAACATACAAGTAGGAGAGTCGATGACAATCCCTACAACATGCACTATCGTGCCGCTCGGTCCTCCTCCGCGTCGTCGGGCTCCTCAAGCTACTCTCCCGACGCAGAAACATGGTCACACGGGGACCATGTCCACGTGGGCCGTACGCGGTGAGGAAACGGAGGTAACGGGCGTCGACGACGTCTCGCTCCGCAACAGCCAAGTCCCGGACCCGAGCCGTCGTTTGCACCTCCCGCTGCATTGCCACGAGGGCCTCCTCGCTACCGGAGCTCCTCACGAAGTGTCGTGTTCTCCGCGGTGAGCGAGGTGACCTGCTGGTCCCTCCGAACGACTCTAGCGTCGTTGTCCCACGGGGCCTCCATGAGGATGCTCACCTCCCTATTGTGCTACTTTTGCCGACGTACGAGAATCTCGACGTAGACTGCGGTGTTCGCCAGCATGGGGTTGAAGTGAGGCGCGGTGGGGTCACACAACACCGCCATGCGGCGTCTCCAACGATGGTCGTAGGGGTCACCAACCGGCAGTACAGGTACGGTGTCCCGACGAGGTCGGTGCGTGAAGCTCACGAGTCTAGTAAGAGCCTCCCGTCATATACTTGCCTTATGGGTATACGAGATGATAAAGGAATGGATGCGCAAAGACACGGTAACAAATCAATGAAGATAAAGACGATGGAGATAGCTGCGGACCGGTTCCCGAACGGTCCGAAATAACGGAGGATACTATATACCGGTATGGAGATCAGAGCGGATATCAATACCAGCGTATGATGACTTGAGGAGCAAGTTAAGGAGTAATTTGTAGTCCGTTAGGACTCGAATTAATAAAGAAAGTTAGAGATAGAGCTCCCATATATGTGATTCATGTATTCGACTAGGACTCGCATGTAACCCTAGCTCCCCGGATATATAAGGCGGAGCAGGGACCCCCGAAACGGTCCGAGATCTTGCAATTAGCAAATCGCTAAAGGCAATACATAACATACATGACGTAGGGTATTACTCTCGATCCGAGGGGCCCGAACCTGTCTAAAATCGCGCGTTCTCGTGTGTTCCGTGTGTTGCACCATCGAATTCCACGCTCGTGAGGGACCGGGTAGTACTAGTGCCGAGTTTAAGACTCGACATTTGGCGCGCCGGTAGGGGTCCCGGCGAGTTCTTAGCGAGTTCGATGGCTTCTTCGTTCGACATCGACTTCGAGCCCGGCTTCAAGATCCGCTTCGGATCCTTAGACTTCGAAGCCGATTCCGCCGAAAATTGTTTTTGACGAATTCGACTCGTTGCCGGGCCGCAGCTTTTAAAGCGCGATCACCTGCCACGGTTGATGCCTTTGACTCGGAATTTAGCGGATCCGACGCAGCTTTAGCGTGAAACATCGGACCGTCGTGCCTCGGACCGGTGTCCGGCCTGCAGTGATAAGCCGCTCTACCGAGCTTGGTAACGACTTCGAAGAAGGATCTTCAGCCTTCTTCCAAGTATTTATGACGAGTCCAGCTTCTTCAACAACTCACCCCGAGGAGGCTGCTGCTGAAGCAGCCAGGATGGCGAAGACGAAGCTAACAATCGTCAACGTGAAGACAATGAAGCGGATGGACATGAACGACCTTCACAACCTTCAGCTGCGAATCATCGCGCAAACGTTGTCGGTACTAGTCGGGAGGGAGGAAGCGTTCCCGCGATCTGCTCCCCTGCTACGGACCGTTACCGAGGCAGCTCGGAGACCCGGAGGAAAATTCTCCAGGATATAACAAACGACGGGGATGTTGCGGTGGAATGCGCCATCGATCTTCCAGCAGAGCATTGGATTTAAACTCCATGGAAGTGGAGATGAATGGCGCCCGAGTCTTCACATCGCCGATCCACAATATCGTGGTAGTAAAGCAAATTCTTGAGACAATACCGGAAGAAGTTTTCAATGCTACGCCAGGATTACGGCGCGCGCTGAATTTGGTAGACGCGGCAGATCTACAAACAAATCAGCTGGTCCATGATCGAGCGGAATCCTCCGGTCGCTCGCGTTCCCACTCGGAGCGGCCTGCAAGGGCTCGATCCGAAGGAGCTTCCTCCGGTGGAAGGCTTGGACCCCGGCACACCCCAATCGCAGATGCACATGAACGGGCTCCGGATCAAGATTTGCGTGTACCGCTCAATGGTAATCGTGACCTTCGAAACGTGCCGATCGATCGCCATGCAGAGAGGGCAGAGGAGCGCAGAAGACATGAAGAAGACGAGAGGCGATGGACTGGTCATGTTGATGATCGTCCACGGGATCCTGCCCCACCACGATCGCGTTTGAACAATTCGCCACGTCACGGGCCGGCTGCTTCAGCGCCGCCCCGGTGGAAATTATCCGCGCAATGATCATCGAGGGCATAGTAATAGGCATGCTCATCGGGATGAACGGCCTAGAAGAGATGATCGTCGTGACACTAGAGACCGAAGAGGGCGAGATAACCGGGATAGAGACGTCGAACCCCGGCGCACCGACAATGATCGTCTAAGCGGCACCTCCGCCTCCACCTCCATCACAACATGAAGAACCAGCGAACAATGATCGTCAAGCGGCGCCTCCACCTCCGCCTCCGCCTCCTTCACGGCACGTGGAGCCGGTGAATAATGATGGACAGGGTGGTTCGGGAGATAGATACCAAGATGACCGCTATTACGACTATTCCGACGACGACGGGGATCGCAATTATCGGCATCGCCCTAGCCGTCGATCTCCGTCACCGGTCCGGACCGGTCTAAGAAGATGATGAATAATCCGTAATCCCCGCTTTCACGCGAGATTTACGCATTTGCAAATACCCCGGGGATTTAAGCCCGGGGCCATTGACAAGTATGATGGCAAAGCACCTCCCGCTGAGTGGCTTCGTATGTACACCACCGCTATTCGGTCAGCAGGAGGAGACACGTTCGTGCTAGCTAATTATCTGCCGATGTGCATGGAGCAGGCCGGACGCTTGTGGTTGCAGTCCCTACCCGAGAGATCCATCTTTTCTTGGGGAGACCTCACTAAAAAGTTCGTAGAAAACTTCCGAGCGACTTGTGAGAAGCCGGGAATTACTTCGACCTCAACAGGCTGAAGCGTAAGCCCGACGAGACCCTCACCGATTTCATCGAGCGTTTCTACAATAAGAAGGCCTTAATCCCCAATGTTCCCGATCAGCAAGTGATTGCTGCGTTTCAAGCTGGCGTTCGAAGTGAAGCATTAGTTCACAAGATTGGAAGGCGAAATCGGAACCTTACCATGACGGCGTCGAGTGCTTCAAGATAGCAGACGATTATGCTCGCTGGTGAATCGAACGTGGTCAATTTGCGCGGGAACAAAGGGAAGGAACCGAAGCATGACCAAGGCAACCAGTCTAGATCCAAGAACAACAATAAGTGCAAGGCTGATCACCTTGTTGCGGATGTCGACCGATCTCATGGAGGAGATCGGCCGGCACCTCCTAAGAGAGGTCCAAGTGAACGATTGTCGTTTGAGACACTTCTAGATGGCCCTTGCATGATCCATAACAGGAATCATAAAGCTAAGGAGTGCTTCTCGTTAAGGCCATTTGCTCGCTTTGCCTTGAAGGTTGCACCCCGACTCGTCCACGGGAATCGGAGGGATGACAAGGGCAAGGATAAGGAGCGCGATGACAATGAGGATGACGAAGGCTTTCAAGAACCAGCTCGAGAGGTGAACATGATTTATGGAGGCCCGGATGCATATGAGTCAAAGCGGAAGCAAAAATTGGCGTTTCGGGAGGTTAACGCTGTTGCTCCCGCCACTCCCGAATATCTTCGGTGGTCCAAGGTGCCCATCACATTCAGCAAGGCGGATCATCCGGAGGTATTGCCTAAGGCCGGTAAATATCCGCTCATCCCGGCCCCCATTGTTCAAAAGGTGCGATCGAAGAGAACTTTCATTGATGGAGGGAGCTGCCCGGATATCTTGTTTGCTAAAACTCCGCCGCAGCTTGGCCTTTCCGTAGCTGATCCGGAGCGCAGCATTTCACCATTTCATGGTATAATACCCGGGCGGAATAGTTACCCCTTGGGGCAGATTTCTCCGCCGATGACTTTTGGGACAAAGGAGAACTACAGGAGGGAGAATATTATCTTTCGTGTGGCTGACATAGACTCGGCGTATCATGCTATTCTCGGAAGGCCGGCTCGGCAAAATTTATGGCCATCCCAAATTATCAATATTTGATGCTCGAAGATGCCCGGGCCAAATGGGGTCCTGTCCTTCCGGGGTGATATCAAGACTGCTTATGCTTGTGAAGTACATAGCACGAGTTGGCCTCTCGGGCCAATTCGTAAGTTGAACGTCGAGAGATCGGGGAAGCAGCTGAAGCTTTGGAAGTCCAGGCAAGATTAGAAGATGAAGTCCCAGTCAAGAAGGTTGCAAAGGAGAAATTGAAAGCTGATGCAGTGGTTTCCAAGACTGTCCAGCCTTGATGAGTCGGACTCCTCCGAGGTCACCCATATAGGGGCTGACTTGGGGGATAAATAGGAAAGCGCGCTCATTCTTTTCCTCCAGGAAAATAGGGATATCTTCGCATGGCAGCCTTCGACATGCCGGGTGTTCCTAGGGAGAAGATTGAGCACGCACCGTTAGTGCGTCCCGATGCGAAGCCGGTGAAACAGAAGCTCCGGAGGTTTGCTCAAGACCGCAAGGAGGCCATCAAGAAAGAGATAACTAGGTTGTTAGCAGCTAAGTTCATTAGGGAGGTGTATCATCCAGATTGGCTCGCCAATCCGGTCCTTGTACCAAAAAAGAATACTAAAGAATTAAGAATGTGCGTTGATTATACTGATCTCAACAAAGCTTGCCACAAAGACCCTTTCGCACTGCCTCGAATTGACCAAGTTGTTGATTCGACCGCTGGTTGCGAGCGTCTTTGCTTCCTTGATGCTTATTCAGGGTTTCATCAAATACCGTTGAGGGTTGAGGATCAAATAAAGACCGCGTTTATCACCCCCTTCGGAGCATACTCGCTACACAACTATGCCATTTGGATTGAAAAATGCCGGAGCTACATATCGGCGTGGCATACAACGTTGCTTGGATTCGTAGTTAGGAAGGAACGCGAAGCTTATGTCGATGATATAGTAGTAAAATCCCGGAAAACAGAAGATCTTCTCTCGACTCGGCGAGACCTTCGATAATCTACGGAGTTTTTCCATGAAGCTAAACCCCGGGAAGTGTGTGTTTGGAGTTCGTTCCGGGAAGCTACTTGGTTATCCGGTATCATGGAGAGGTATTGAAGCTAATCCAGAAAAAATTCAGACGATTGTTAACATGCAACCCCCGAGTTGCTTGAAGGATGTCTAGAAGTCGACGAGCGATATGGCAGCTCTCACCGTTTCATTTCAAGACTGGGAATACGTGGACTTCCGTTCTTCAAGTTACTCAAAAAGCAAGATAAGTTTGAGTGGATCGATGAAGCACAAGCTGCGCTTGATCAACTTAAGGAGTACCTTAGTAACCCTCCGGTATTGGTGCCGCAGAGCTCGACGAGGTTATTCAGTTATATATCTCCGCAACAACCCATGTGGTGAGCACGGTTCGGCGGTTGATCGGAAGGAAGAAGGACACCTGCAATTGGTGCAACATCCGGTCTATTTTGTAAGTGAAGTTCTTATCGAATCAAAGATACGATATCTCCAATTACAAAAGTTAATATATGCTCGTAGTGATAACTTCTTGAAAGCTGAAGCATTATTTCCAAGCGCATCCCATTGAGGTTAAGACTGGGTTTGCCATTGGAGATATTGTCCGAAACCGAGAAGCGATTGGCCAAGTTGCTAAGTGGGCTATAGAACTTGGCCAATATGAAATTACGTTTTCTTTGCGAACGGCTATTAAAGGACAAGCATCAGCTGATTTCATAACGGAATGGTTGGAAACACAAGTGCCGCGGGATATTCAAACGTTGGAGTATTGGGAGATGTTCTTTGATGGGTCCCTGCAGCTGTCGAGGCGCGGGGCTGGGGTGGTACTTCTCACCCCGTAAAAGGAACCACTTAGATATGTGTTACAAATGCATTTTCGAGCCTCCAATAATACAAGTGGAATATGAATCTTTGCTTCATGGGCTTAGAGTAGCCGTCTCATTAGGAGTCCGACGATTGGACATTTATGGTGATTCAATGTTGGTGATAAGCCAAGTTAACAAGGTGTGGGATGCTCATGATGATCATATGATCGCTTACCGTCAAGAGGTTCGGAAACTTGAAGTTAAATTTGATGGATTACGATTTTCTCATATACTCGCGCGGAAATAACTCGCTACGGATGAGTTGGCCGGATCGGGGTCCTCACGACAAGCGGTTCCTCCTGGTGTTTTTCTTCAAGTGTTGGATAAACCATCTATAAAGATGGAGCGTAAGGCTACTATTACAGAAATCGTGGATGAAGCGGTCTTAAAGAGTCAAGAGGAGAAAGCAGTCTAGAAGGACCGATCGATGAGGCGGTCTTACCGTAAAAGATAGCAAAGCGAGTCCAACACCGATGATATTCAGCCATTGAATGTTATGATTATCGATTCTGATTGGCGTACTCGTATCTTGACTATGTGCCTTGCCCGCAGTTATTTAATTATCGAAGGAGAATTATATAGGCGCGAAGTTAATGTTTTGATGAAATGTGTATCGGTTTCGATGGCATTCAATTGCTTGAAGACGTGCACAAGGGAATTTGCGGAAATCATGCTTCTTCAAAGACACTAGTTGGGAAGGTATTCAGACAAGGATTTTATTGGCCTACGAGTGACGGATGATGCGCATAGAGTGGTTAAGAATTGTCAAGGATGTCGGTTTTTTGCAAGACGACCTCATACTCCGCTCATGAGTTGTAGTTGATTCCAATGACTTGGCCTTTTTCCACTTGGGGGCTGGATATAGTTGGACCTTTCAAGCGGGCACCGGGAGGATTTACGCACATTTTTGTGGCAGTAGACAAGTTTTCCAAGTGGATCGAGGCTGAAGCGAGCTACTAGTACAACTACAGCTCGCGCAATCAAGTTTTTGCAGAACATCTTCATACGTTTTGGGGTTCCATACAGTATTACTACCGATAATGGGCCTCAATTCACTTCGAGCTTTTCAAAGACTATGCTTGAGAGTTTTGGGATTAAGGTACAATATGCGTCGGTATCACACCCGCAAAGCAATGGACAAGTGGAACGAGATAATGGAATGATTTTGACCGGTCTTGAACCAAGAATTTTTGACCGATTGAAGCCATATGCAGGAAAGTGGGTTAAGGAATTGCCCTGGGTGCTTTGGGGGTTGCGCACTAATGTTAGCAGAGCTACGGGACGGTCTCCTTTTTCTTTCGTGTATGGATCCGAAGCCATGCTACCTACGGAAGTGAATATGGTGTCAGCTCGGGTACGATACTACGATGAAGAAAAATATGATGATCAACGTTAGGTTGAACCGATTGCTGCGGAAGAATTGAGGGATCAAGCTCCGATTCAAGCTGTTAAATATCATCGGGGATTGCGTCGTTATCATGATCGTAATGCTCGCACACGGGAGTTCCAAGTAGGAGACTTGGTTCTTCGGAAGATTCGATCTAACAAGAACAGGCATAAGATGTCCCCGGTCCGGGAAGGGCCTTTTTGGTTAAATCGGTCTCGAACGGGGCTTATAGGTGTTGACACCGGTTTT